>UXGD01007405.1:0-10981 GCA_900474315.1 Torymus auratus | reverse complement strand
ACAGTAAGGGTAGGGATTTACTCGAGATGGCCGCTAGATTAGGATTAGTGGTTGCGAACGAGGGCTCGGTAACTACCTATAGACGCCCGGGGTTCGACGAATTCATCCCCGACGTTACTTTAGCATCTGAGCAACTAGTATCGAGGATTAGCAACTGGCAGGTTTTGGAAGAGGAGACAAGAAGCGACCACCAGTACATCTCGTTTACGGTTTTAGATAGTGTAGACAGGCCCCGAGCGACCAGACCATTACCGCGGTGGAACATCCATCGATTAAAAAAAAATCATCTGATAGATGAGTTAAGGATACCACAGGGGGCCGAAGAAAACGAGTTTGTCAGGCCGGGAGCGTGCGGAATCCCAGGTGAGCAAGGTAACGTCGGTAATAGTAAGAGCATGTGATGCCTTCATGTCGCGATTCGGAAATAGGAACCGCCACCAACCAGAGTACTGGTGGACTGAAGAGATCGCAGAATTATATAGGACATGTCTCAGGCTTCGTAGACGGGCACAGCGCGCACGGGAAAGACGCAGAACACTTTGCTTAAGCTGAATTTAAACAAAAAAGGCTAAGGCTCGCAATTAAGACCAGTAAGCGACGGTGCTAGAAAGAGGTATGCGACGAAGTTAACGCCGACCCATGGGGACTAGGCTACAAAATTATAACCCAAAAATTACAAAATAGAAGAGAGTCCGTATGAGGGCATGCGACAAGAGGATATACCAACTTTTTCCAAGGCTGAACTGGATATAGCGATGGGATCGTTGAAGAGCGGGAAGGCACCAGGCTCGGACGGGATCTCAGTGAAGATATTGAAGGCCATCGCCTCTCCAAGCCCAGAAACCTTACTGGATGTATACAACGTATGCCTTAGGGAGAGCGTATTTAGCAGCCGTTGGAAAAAGGCGAGACTTGTTCTCATCAGCAAGGGAAGGGCGTGACATCTCCGTCCGCTTACAGGCCGCTTAGCCTGTTAGACACAATAGGCAAGGATATGGAGACGCTTCTGAGGAGTAGGATTCAAAACGCGATACGACAGTCAGGGGGTTTATCGGAAAACTAGCATGGGTTCAGAAAGGGCTTCTCGACGATAGGCGCGGTACGATTGGTTACCGCGGCGGTGGAGCGATTAAGTGAACGATGTCACGGGGCGCGGCCGCTGATGTTGGTGGCAACGCTGGATGTTAAAAACGCGTTCAATTCGGCAGGCTCGGTTGACCTAATCGCAGCGTTGAGGGACTTCGGGGTCCCAGCATACATAATGCACGTGGCAGAGGACTTCTTCTGGGATCGCGAACTCATTATTGAGACGAGCAAAGGGACGGCAGTTAGGGAAATTACGGTGAGTGTTGCCCAGCGATTAACTCTTGAGCCCTGACTTTTGGATCGTGTCGTCCGACGGACTGCTGCGCCTGGGCATGCCCAAGGAGGCTTTTCTCGTAGGGTACGCGGACGACGTGGCAATAGTGGTGGAGGCACGAAACGCGGACTTGGTACAACTCATTTTGTGCCAGGTGATGACACGAGTGACTAGATATCGATGACGGAGCATAGGCTCAGCCTTGCGCTGGCGAAGACCGAGAGGTAGTACTATTGACACATAAAGAGATCCCTGCGATACTACCGATGTACGTAGGATCCGAGTTAGTTACTACGAGGCCGACTGCGAAGTGTCGAGAGGTTACCCTGGACTCAAAGCTTTGCTTCTGGCCCCACATCAAGGAGGTTAGTGCGCAATGTGGGAGCCCGTCGTCACGCAAGAGAAAACTTCTCATGGCGACGACTAACTCTATACTCCTCTACGGAACAGAGATCTGGGCTGATGCCATGGAATTCAACAAGTACAGGAAGAGAATGGTGGCGGTGCAGCGTCGAGGTGCATTGAGGGTTGCATGCGCGTACCGAACAGTTTCGAAGGAGGCAGTGGCGGTGATAGCAGGCACAATTCCGATCGATATACTCGCACAGGAACGGAAGCAGATCTACGATAGGAGCGCGGAAGTAGGACGAGTAGATGCGGTAAGCGAAGCCCGTCGACAGATGCTACAAACTTGGTATGGGAGATTCAGAATGGCGACGAAGGGTTGGTGAACCTACCTATTGATACAGGACATAACGAAGTGGCTGGGACGGGAGTACGGTGAGATTAACTTTTATCTTTCGCAGTTCCTGACAGGACACGGATACTTCCGATGTTACCTATTTAAATTAGGTAACGTAAGTGCGCCAGAATGTAAATACTGCGGGCACGAGAGAGATGACGCGGAACACACCTTCTTCGTATGTAGTAGGTGGGCCACTGAAAGACAACGATTGGAGGTGATAGTAGGGTGACTCTCGCTCGAGGTGGTGATCGAATGCATGCTTTTGGGGAAAGACAGCTGGGGCGCGATAAATACCTACATAGAAGGGGTACTACGCGCGAAAACTCGAGACGGATGCTTAAAAGCTTCGATAGAGCACCGTAAAAAGTAAGAACTTAAGAAGGACAGACAACGCCCCCAGGGGCGGTAGGGCTGCGGCCCTAGCTGAAGTAATGCAAAAGCAGTTCCGGGTCGAGACTACTGTAGGCATAGGATTTGGGTGTTTAGGGGATAGAAATCCCTCACACCACGGAGCCCGCTACTCCGTGATGGTCTTAGTGGGCCTCAGTTTTTGCTCCACCATCAAAGCAAGAACGCGCGCCCCGGAAGATTCACCTAGTACCTCGGAAAAAAAATTATAATAATAATAATAATAATAATTATAAATAAATAATTCGTAATTAACATTTTGCCATTGCTAGAGCCCTCTTTACTGTCTTCTTTTCAGAAACTATTTACTTTTCATTTTCCATGCTTTTCTCCATCGGCGATATTCGAGATCTATTTCCCTTTCTCTCTATGTTACAATGAAATTCGTTGTACCATATATCCAGAATTAATATTTTAATCGAATTATTAACATGTTGTTACGTCCGTGACGTATTCTTAAAATCAAATCGACACTCATATTTCTCATCAGTTATTTTCCGACCCATAAATGATGTGATTGCAAATCCAAACGAAGTAGCATTTCGCAACCGTGTGACATAGCGATACTCCGAACTCGCGAAAGCATGCACGCGCCGAACTTTTGTGCACTCAGCACTTTTCGAATGCGAAAGAAGATAATCCTGACTCGTTGTCGAGATCATCTTTAACCTTATTAATCGTTTAAATACCGTAAATTGCGATGCGCGCGTCAGTCACAGCGTACAAGGAACCTGGAGAACTCCGTTGCACCTCTACGACATTAAGCAGTTAAAATCATAAGCCTTACTCATCTAGTAAGCAGAATTTATAAGTTAATGAAATTAATTCACGAAACAAGTGTCAAGTTAAGCTGGAGAACAACTGAAGAACAAGAGTCTACAAGTGAAAGCGCAACATCTGTATCTAATTCGTTGTCTAATTAATTGTATTGTATTTAATAAATTCACATTTAAACCAATTATTATTTGTTTTCCCTTATCTCCGGACTTCACATGTTAATAATTGGGCGAAGCGCGCCAAACATTCTAGTTATTTCTTATTAGAAAATACTGATTAGCAGTCACCTTATTTGATATTAGCATCGTATTAGAATATCTTATCAGTATATTTTATTAGCAGATACTTTTATTGATATAAGAAAGTCGTATATAAAATATGTATTCAGTTTACACGAGGAACGGATTCGTTTTCCGAAAAGTAGAGATAAATATAAAATGGACCTATTATTTATTATTTCAATTAATACATTTTCTTGTTTACAACCCGATTTCCGAGAAAATATGTTACTATACTGAAAATATGTTACTATGTTACTATTCCAGAGAAGGAGAGTCTCTGGAAAGCCGCGCAACCGGGAGTATCCAATTAAAATCGCGACCTGGCGCCCCATATAAATTCGGTCGCGAGTTTAATTACAGGGGGAGTTCAAATTTGGTTCGTACCCAGTTACTGAAATTAAATAGTTAAATTGGAGGGAATTAGGCGAGAATAAAGGCAACTGTGATTTAATAAAATTCAGAGTAGTAACTTAGTGCCCTTAGGGCGAGAATAACCACTGCACGCGGGGAATAAATCGTGTATTGTCACAAACGAAGAGAGCAAATTCTCAATCTGAATATGATTTATTCAGTGATGATTTATTTGTTTAGAAGAAATTTGATACGTATAACTTAATACTACTAGCTCTGTGAATATTCAAATATTTGGACTGGATGCCATTAATATATTTCGTTATTTAATTTAAGGAATAAATACCACCTTATGACTAACTATTTCACAATTATTTATTTCATAGTCAGCAACCTAGAAAATTACTGTAAATCTATGCAGTTTATGGGAATAATCACCGAGTTTCTTATTCTCTCTTTAAAAAATGATGGCCATAGTAGTGGCCCATTTAATAATTCAATGTGTTAGGTGATTTGAATAAAGCGCTAATATTTAAATTTTTAAGATTGGAAATGTGCTAGATTGGAATTTAGAAACTTAAGTATTCATAGAACTACTACATAATTAATATAGAATAAAATTTCAAATTTTTTTATTTAATTTTTTGCTTAAAAAATCTATCTAACTATCTGATCTTTATACTAATTAAATCTAAATCATAGTAAAAAATAGTGTGATCAACAGAAAGAAAAACAGCACGCGCGAAGCGCGTTTGAATATTGCTACTGGTTATTGAAAAAAACGAAATAGTAACTTTTGACCTCAAAAATGACCTAAAACATTATTTATTCAGTGTGCCTATAGTTTTCCCTTAAAGTACTTTTTATTAACTGTATTTAAAAAAAAAATCGTCAAAATCGGTCGATTCTCGGCTGAGATATTTTATTTTAAAAGAAGAGGTCCATTTCCGCTTACTCTGGGGCGTCGATATAATAATGGAAGATTATTATTTAACGTTCATTCTCCTTACATTATTCGTATAATAATCATCTTTCATAAACAAATCTTAGTATAAATCAGTCTCACCAATATTGATGGAGTACGCAATAAACATAATTGAATTCTTCTCAAGACTCATTTATACCTGAAACAAAATAATCATTTGTATCCCACAGTTACAAGAAGGTATTTGTAATGTTAATGTGAAATAAATCAGTTATTCTTGAAATATAGTCTTAGAATCATGTTGAATAATATTAAACTAGCCGCGGCCCCGCCCGCACTCTAGGTTAATAAAACTCATATTTACAATTATATTTAATAGTATTTTCGGTTGCGGCTTCGCCTACTCTCATGAATTAAAATTTCGAGAATATAAAGTATGAATTGATGTATTATTTCTTGGTGATTAATATCTAGTATTTCAGAAAAGTATTACAAAATAAAAAACTGCTGCAAACTGCTTAAGTAGAATGCTTTCTCAAAGAAACTTGATATTACATCAAATAATCTTTTTAAATGTATATTTTAAGGGGGTGGTGTACTCATTTACTCTGTTTTACCGACAGAACACAATAAATTCTAATAAATTTATTGAATTACCTCTTATAAGGAGATAGTTGCCCTGCGCAATGTAATAATCTACCATCCTACGCAGTTTTGGGCCCAAATATCAACGGCACCCTAAAAAATTATTCGAACGAAAATAACCTAAATTTCGTTCGAATAATTAGTGTTGTACATGAGTACAACATCCCCTTAATATAAAATTTCATTCTTTCTGCATATCTGATTTTCAATAAATACATTATTCAAAATGATCAAGAAAATTATATTTAAAATAGTTATGTACTAAATATTAAATTCCAAATTAAAAAGTTTAGGTATTATCACATGCTATTTTTTGAATTTATAAATTAATTGCGTTTCTTCGAAATTTCTTCGTTGTTTTCTTCGAAAACCTGCACACTCAGCGTTTGCTTCGAAACTCCGCCACCCCAGAAAAAACTTCGAAAATCCACCAATTCATAGAACGGATTCCATAACCATCCAACTCGACAAATGTTTCAAATATTCTCTAACTCAGGTATGTTTTTTTTCATTCATTTTATAGTGGTAGCTGTAGGATCTTAAAGTAAAATTTCTGTAGATGTTTCTAGTTCTATCTGACATCTTTCGACCGATATCCAAACGTGGCGACAAAAACATCAATTTCGATTTTTTCATGTTTTTCTCTTTTATTTTTTAAATACTTAATATTATCAGATCAACTATATAATTAAACTTGCACAACTTCAAAATAAACTTTATATACCTGCCAAAGATAAACATGATATCTCTGTCCAGTTTCGAGTTATGCCACCGAAAAATTTATTACACACACACACACACACACACACATACACAGGTATATTCTAGAAACCGCATAGTTTGCCTCAGGGAGGTCAGAAATATCGAAAATCATCGAAATCTCGGGATCAAAAAGTTTTACCGTTACCAAGCTTTCTCTTTGAGAAAGCAGAACCCGTTTCCAATACAATACATGCCCATGCCTTCTTCAACATTCATTTGGTGATTCTTTTAATTAATCCTATAATTAATTATCTTTCGAATTTTATCCATCCGATTCAGATAGATAAAGCCGTTCTCGAGGAATTAAAATTTGAAAAAAAAGCTGCAAAATGTTAACTTCAAATATCTCTAAAATTTAAGGACCAATCATTTTGCCCAAAGCACTCGGCCGGAAGCTATCCATAATCTACCTCTACAAGGAATTTTGAAGGGATTAAGACAATTTATTTCCCGTAATCGTTGGACATGCAAAACTCATTTTTTCAATTTTTTCATTTTTTCCTCAAAAACTAACCAACAGAATGAATTCAAATTTTTACACATTATACGTATTTATATTCTGCATTATCATGATTTTTCTCGGAAAAATTGACCGTTTAGTTTGGGAGTTATAATTAAGAAAAAAACAGGTTTTTGTTAATAACAAAAGAACCGTGGTAGCTGGAAATTTTTTTTATAAAATATAGATGTTTTAATTCGAATGCTACCGGATGGGTAATCCGATTAACATATCTCGTTCCTATCATTAAGAAAAAGCAAAAATAAATTTTGCAAAATAAAAAATTCGAAATAAAACATAAACGCATCGGCCTAATAAAAAAACGGATTTTTGACCAGCCATCACACAAAAAAACTAAAAAACAGAGACCTGTCCGGTTAAAATCGATCGAGTAGAAGCTGAGATTCAGGCGTAAACACGAACGCACATACGTATACACATATACACACATACACACACATACACACACATGCACATACACACGTATACACATCACACATATACACGTACACACAAATACACACACAAACATTTTCCAAAAACCATGTATTTTCTTCTTAACACCTCGGAAACCAAATAACATGTGTACAGCAGAAAACAAAAATAACATGTTTTTACAACTCAAAAAATTACTAACACAAAGCTTTCTCTAGGAGGAAGAAAAAATTAATTCATAGAACTTTAAAATGAGTTATATTTTGTCATTTGATCAAAATCAAAGTCATTTGATTTTTAGGATTTCCAGGACTGAAAAATCCTAAATATTGGCGATTAGCCACGGACGAAATGTTCCGTTCGAAGATCTACTTTAACGTGTTAGAATGTTTGGCCTTGCAATTTACGAATTGTAATAAGAAACTAATTGAAAATCATAAACATTTAAATCAGAATGGTAGATCATTAGAAATGATTAGGATTCTAGGAATAAATGCGATTTTCCCAGTTGGTGGTTTAGTGAGAATCATTGATTGTCAGGTACATTACACCCAGTGGGCGTAAAGTCGCATTTTATGCTTACAACAGAGAGGGTGTAAAGTACGCACCAGGCCTACTACGGCCAAATAGTAGTTTTCGATACAAGTGGGAAAGTGTTAATTCTAATACTAAACTGAGGTTTGTCGCCATAGAAAAGCAAGGGTGACAATCACATGAGTGTAGAATCGTTTTTCGCATGTTTATCGAACAATAGTTTTTTTAACGGAGTGTGCGAAACTGGCCTTTTACGCGCATGCGCAGATCCATTTACTTCGCGCACGCCGTGTGTGAAACAGCTACTTCGCACACGCAAAACAAGCACGAAAAGGCCAGTTTCGCTATCTCCGTTAAAAAAAATAGAGTTCGATAGACGTGTGTGAAGAGGGTCATCATTGCACGGGTGAGAATGGCCCACTTTGCACACTTGTATCGAAAATAACTATTTTCACACTCCGTGCGCGAAATTCGCTTTCGCTCGCGCTCAAATGAAAAAGCATGCCCTAAATGAAACTTCCCACACGTCTTGTCAAAAAATAGAGCTCGATTCATGCGTGAGAAAGTGATTTTATCCTCGTAGATAAAATCACAAAGCTCATAAAACAATAGCCCCTTTTTCCTTTGGAACCCGGTAAACCGAAAACTACTGAGTGAATCGTAACTAAGTTTTGACTACATCATTTTTATGTCCTCTGGAAGGTTTAGCAATAATCAAATGCACCAAGTTTCTATTAAAATATTATGTTATTAAAAATCTAGTTTATGATATGTCAATTCCCGTAAAGGATATGAGAATCTTCGTCGAGCATGCGCATTTTCCGTCTACAGCCACGCATGCACGCTTGTACAGCTAGAGTTTATATTTAAAGAATCACTTACTATACAATTATACTTACTATAACAATAAACAATTAAAATAATTCATATAACATAATTTAATTAAATTAAATGAAATTTAATTAAATATAAAATTAAATCTAGTACTTTAATTTCTAATTCTCCTGGGTTTGAAACAACGCCTATTTCAGGCAAGAGTATAACAAATCTTAGAGTTTTTCTTCTCGCAACAAAATCATTAACTACTAATCAGCCCCGCATAGGCAACGACTACAAAATGGCGTTTGTGAGGCAATAGACGGAGTAGTTCGGAATCTCAAAAATAACCTTACATTTAAACTTCAATTTTCGTCTCTAATTCACCTTTACAAGTGAAAGCTAAATCGCAAGTCAGTCATGTACAACTTTTCTACAACACTAAAGAAAACCGCATGACAATAAATTAGCGTATAATTTTAACTAAAAGGTTATCAAACGTGTTGGCATGAAGGCATCCGGACGCCACTACTATTGCCTATATTTGGCCACTATTTTGATCTCAAAAAAAGGCAACTCGCTCGCAAGTCTTACCGCTTCAAATTAAATACACGAATCCCCCAGATGCAGGAGTATACGTTCACGGCTCGCGAAAGCTAATCAATTTGACCAACATTAAATTTATTTTACAATACAAGTTATTATTCAATTAAACGCAAGTTAAAGGCACTTGTCGAATAAATTTCCTATACGGTAAAAGATTAGATAAAATAAATGCGACGCGGTCTACGGAACTGCTTGGCTATTAGATGGAGAGCTCGGAGCCAAAGAACTCTCTGAAATGATAAAAGCGAGTTTATTGATAGTCGATTACAGTACAGGTGTACATTAATATTCTTTGGTCAGTCAAGCTATTATTGGAACGGTGATCATAGGTGCGTCATCAAACGTGTCGTGACAGAGATACATGCAATGAATCTATAAAGGCTGAAGCTGGGTATGCAAATTATATATTGGGTGCTTTGAAGAATTATCCATTTCAGATTACCTACGTACATCAGATGACCTATTACTTTCTTGATTCTTGATAAAATTAAGCTAGAGAAAAGGACATAGAAGTCTCAAACCATGAGAGCATCAGCGACGCACCGCACTATTTCATAACAAAAATCCGCTCCTCTATACGTGACACTAATGCGGAAAAATCCACCGCGTGTGGTACACCTCCCCGTTAAATAAGCCACGGTGTAATGGTGTAGCTTCGTATAATGCAGGGGATTCATTTCATTGAATGAAAATGGCAAGGCTTGCTTTCCTCTATTTCACGTGTTCAATAAGGCAGCCAGGATACCTTCATACCTTCACATCTCTGGGTGCTCAAATAAAATAAATGATAAATGAAAAAAAGCTAGATTAATTCGAAAAGGTACCTAAAGCACTTAAGATATTGACAAAATTATTTATATAAATGCTAAACCTGCACGGTATTAAAATAAATGCTAATTATCGACTGAAAGACAGACAAAAATTGTACATTGATTGAAGAAAAGGCGAAAATAAAAAAACAACAATAAAAACAGCAGAATAAGGGATCATCGCCCATAAGACATAAAGAATATTATCAAATAACTGATGGCGTGAAAAAAGGCTTCAATACATCATCTGAACGGTATTTCTAAGTTTGGCCTAAAAATTCCTGTGATTCCGGCGAAAGTATAATATACTCGTCAAAATGCCAAACGACACTACGCAAAACTTGACTAATATCTTACAAAATTCGTGAAGTCCATTGTCGACATACCAGATAACATCACGTAAGATTTATTGGCGGGCTATGATGCTATAATGAATTAAGTGTACTGTATCCGCAGATCCGGTACACATATTTCCTAAAACTAGAGTTTAGGGTGACCTAAACTCTACCGGTGATACAGGCCACTGTGCATGCTCGATACAGCAGGAAAGCTACTTGAAAAAATCATCAGACCTAGATTACAGAACGCAATCCAGGCTGCCGGGGGGCTTTCTGACAGACAGTACGGCTTCAGACCGGGACTCTCAACGATAGATGCGGTCAACACCGTCGCTAACATAGCTGAACAGGCTCAACAGGGTAATCATTACTCTCGTAAGATATGCGTAGCCGCAACATTTGACGTCAGGAACGCGTTTAATTCGTTACGATGGGAAGATGCTCTTAACACGCTCAGAGACAGGTTTAAAGTCCCGGGATATCTATTTCGTATAATGCAGAGCTACCTATTATGCTTTATGATACAACTGAGGGGCGTAGGACCAGAGTAGTGACAGCAGGTGCGACTCAGGGTTCGGTACTAGGATCAGACATCTGTAGTACAGACTACGATGGAATACTCGGTTTAACGGGGCTACCAGAAGGTGCTAGCCTTATAGGATACGCTGACGATATCGTGCTTGTCATTAC
>UXGD01007404.1:0-10981 GCA_900474315.1 Torymus auratus | reverse complement strand
CATATATATATATATATATATATATATAATTAATGCCGATGGAAACTGCTTTGAAAAGACGTGTTAGAGCCGCTTTGTTCTTTGCATCTCCGATCCATGAGAAATGTACGCTTGGAAATATAAGAGTTTTAACGTAGGTATACTCTTACAGTTAAATAGATATTCCATTCGTTATGTGTTCGTTCAAGCAGCGAAGCAGAAAGTACCAATTCAGCATAAAAAAATTATAATAATAATAAATCCAGAAATTCTCGAAGTCACACAAATAAGGCAGAATCCTAAAGAAAAAGTTTCAAGAGTTACTTTTTCCTTCGGTCTGCCCTACATTATTGTAAAGAATTAATATTTAGGGAAAAATCGTGGAAGAGTCAGAGAACAAATTGAGAAAAAAATTTAAAAAAAAGAACAAAAAATGACAAGATTGGTAAGTAAGAGCAAGGAAAACACGAGAGAGACTTTTACAAAACCAATAAGACACGACCACGTATCGATTTACACGATTTTTACATTAAGATTTTGTACGTTAACGGAGGTTAATTAAAATAATTCGTGAAATCAATTAAAAAAAAAAAAAAAAAAAAAATACAATGCCCGTGAGAAAAGATTTAAAAGGAGCTTAAAAAAAGTTTTTAAAAAGAAATTCACGAATTGAGCGTGTGTATTCATTAAATTATGACGTTTGGAAACCCGAGAATAACATAGGAAGATTTTAGCGAATTCTATACATGTTTTAAAATATTCAATAGATTAATAAACTGCGTTTTAAATGCTAAACTTATAACAGGATTTTCCACCACATTTATTCACGGTGCTTTGAAATTCCTTTTCATCCATTCCGAACATGTGAAACTGCATAGCAACATATATCTATATAACAACAAGAACAACAACAAGAAAAAAAACAGCGCGATTGAAACGGTGAGGCTTTAAAAAGTCTCGATCGCTTTAACGAGATAAAGCAAAATGTTCATTAATGATAAGAGCAATTTTAAATAAATATCGATGTACTGTGCTCGTATAGCTTCGTCACACAATTCAAAGTAATCATGTAAATTTATTCCAGCGATGATTGTTTATTTTGCATATACATCCTCGGATATGTATTCCAGCGAGTGTATGATGGGCTCAATGAAATCGACGATTTTCCGAATGCAAAAGGACGTACCACATTTACATATTGTTTTCTCGGTCGTATGGAAATCTTGCGTTTTAAATCACATTAATGCACCGCGTTAATGTGAAACCCAGCGTATTTTGTATAAATAATAAAAAATTTCAATCCCATGCAATATATTACGAATAAACAATTTGAAAATCTTTATGAAAACAAATTTTTTTAACTCACTTTTTCTCTACTGTTCAAAGCTACACAAATGGCCACAAAAAAAAACTGATCAGCACAGAAATTAGAAGCTCATCTAGGTACCGCGGAGAATCGGAAAATTGGACGATTTTTTCATTTAATAATAATTCGCGCAAGCTGCCCCACCTAATATTGTACAAAAGTATGAAAAAACGCCACAAAATAAAGGAACGCGGAGCAAACAATATAACAAAAACCGTTTTAACGCAATATTCGCCGCGATACACTCGCGATAAAGTCCCCATAAGCAAATTGGGAAGTACCGCAAACACGCAGAAAGCAATTCGAGACGATTGTATTACTCCGTGAAACTAAACAACGCGAATTCGATATGCAGTTACGTGTATCTATGCGCGTCTCATGTCTGCATCTGCATATGTATACCCCCTCGGGTGGAGAATTAATAAGGACCCAGGTAGGACCCTGTATTCGATTTCACTTGTGATGTCGGGAGTTATAGAAACGGAAATAGCGGAATTAATGTAGAGTCTAGTTAGGGACCAATCAGGATCTAGCTAATCTTCATATTATTAATGATATATCTAACGTTATATAAATCAAATAACTCTTATGAGCTTAACACAAGCCTTCTTGGGAATTGTGAATTGTGACAATATAATCTCAAACATTCCTCCTTAATTGAAACAACATTATATAACCATTTGATTTATTACATCGCCGTTCTTAATGAAACATTTGTAACGTTTTTCTAATAAAAGGACATAAAAGAAAAAATTCATCTACGAATATATCACGCTACACTCGGTTAAATAATAAACTATAATCCTTATCCAAAGCAAACCTTGAAAGTCATCACGCCTTTGAAGAAAAAACTTTTAATAATATGGACTTTTAGTTAGAACCTAATAGGCTACATACCTATAGCATTTCTTTTTTTAAGATACCGAGGAAGCATCCAATTGAGAGCTTCCGCGAGAAGCTAACTAGGTGCTCTTAACTGGGTCCAACTAGTTAAATTTCCACCCGTCAACGATTCCGCACACACACATACCCACATGAATGCGCGCACGTGCGTGCATATAAGCGAATAATTATGAGAAGTCTTGATGCCCCAGCGATCAATGATCCGCCATTTGATACGTCGTCGGTGAGAGCCAAGTCGACGGAAACCGCCAACGCAATTACGGTGCGCGCGCGCGTCTACACACACCAGTGTCACACGAAATGCAGTGTAAGTTGCGCGCGATTAATCAAACGCGAAACCGTAATTTTACTCGGAGGTGTAATACGCGTGCACGGAGTGTCATTTGTACTCGCGCGGCGCGTTCCTCCGCCAACAGCCATTTGATGAGCGAATTCCAACGTGTTTTATTATATCGAAGAATATATTGTAATATAATATACATTAATGAATTAATACTGCTGAATTATACGAGTAATAATAACTTTGTGAATTTTGACGAAAGCCAGAGAAGTCGACGATGTGTTTTAGCTGACGAACTTTATGAGCCAGGACTATCCGAACGAGAATTTTAGCGATTGAATATTCCGATTCTGAACTTACTATATAGGTATCCTGCTGTATCTGATAATTCAATTCTTTAACGTGCTAAGGAGAATTTCGTTTCGAAAATCTATCTTCTGAGAAAATTCACTGTAATGGATGAATTACATTAATCTTTACGAGAATTGAATGGATTTAAAATTGAAGCGACTCGATTGATGGAAAATTAATAATAGATGTAGTGGAAACTAGGAATTTTGAGCTGTCTAATAGGAAATAGTGGAATTCACAATTTTAATTATGTAACAATCTAAGAAAATTTTAATAATCATTACACTCGAAATCGAAGAAAGAAACTCGACGGTATTTTCAGTGCGCCGGAAACATACTTGTTTTGATATTTGAAGAGCAGGAATTCATGCCAGTTACGAATGTTGAGGTCATTTGAATAATCGGATTGGACAATATCGTCCTAAAATTTCTACAGGTATCGAAGAACCAATAAATATTCAAGGATTTTAATGAATTTAGCGAGTACATTTTAAAGCACTGGAAATAATCGAATAATGAATTTTTTTAACCGCGACTTTTTTACATATTAAGCCGAGAAAACAAGAAAAATATAAAATTAAACACAATTTAACAATCTTAAAGCTTTGACATTACAATGTTTACAGCTTTGACATTACAATATATATATATATATTCGAACTCGACAATTAGTGATTAAAATGGTGAATTGCCGAATATTTTAAAACACATTTACTGCATGTCATTTCATGTCAAAACGTCAAATTACAAATTATTTTTTGTACTGTCAATTCAAAATACCAACTAATAATGCAAGCACTTATCTTGTTAAAATACTAAAGTACCTAAGGTGAATAATGGCTTTACTTTTAATAATTCGAAAATTTTTTCAAATTTGTACTTTATTAAAAAAACGTCGATAAACGCACGTGAAACGCGAAAAACAAATAAAATAATTGCGACTGAAGGAATCTGTTTTTGACATGAAAAGATGCGTTCATAACGAGACACGGGACAAGCAATTTTTTCATAATGTAAATAGCTCCGTGTACATATAGAGCGCTTGCACGTGAAATTACGATTAAAACCGCATTGTGTATTGGACTTTATTGGTATTACTGTTTCTCTAATCTCCCATTGTACTGAACTCTTAATGATAATCACTCGATTCGTCTCGGTGTATTCATTAGCTCGTGTTAATCTCGTAGGCGTCTTTTCGAGACCGAAGGAAGCTAACAAAACAAACATATTTACACACACGAAAAAAACCATAACCGATAACATTTTGCAGGAAAATTTGTGGGCGAATTTGTCGTTTTCATTTTTTTAAAAGTGTACGCGTTGAGAGAGTTGCAAGCAGAAGTGAAAAGAGAGAAAACATTCATTCGTGCATTGACGTATTTTTTCGCTATCGTGTCCTAATCGAACCACGGCCATCCATTAGCTTATGCATGGCAAAATTATTCAGAGATTTAACGATACAAAATATTCACCAGTTGCCGGATACCAAAAGCTTATAGAGTTTAAAATTTTTCACGTAGCACGCGCAATATTTTTTGTCCGACACGAAGCTGTACTTTTTCAGTGACATTCAATGTGGTTGGAAAATTTTTGAAAGATTTATGACCGCAAAGCGGATGATTAAATTTTTCAAGGGAAAAAGAAAATTCTACCCAGCAGCGTTCTTTTTTCATCCCGCTGAAATTCAAAGAATGCGTTACTGAAAAATATGGTAATTTTTGGCTAAAACACGCCTTTCTCCTCTGCGGTGAAGAAATCGAATTGTATTTTTTACGACGCAAAGTGGCGGATGAAAAACCGCGGAAAAGCGCTGCTCTCCCTCTCCCTTTTTTCCTGGAAAATCCTCGTTACCATACGACGACCGTATAAAAATTCACTTCGCCGCCAGAATTCAAGACTTATCGTACCAACAACGATTTAACAAGTATAAAAAAGCGCCTTATATCAGCGGCGAGCGTATAATTTTTCCACCTGAAAAATGACTCCGGAGAAAAATGCCCGAAGCGCACTCGCGTAACATGCATCACAGCGTTCGGGCAGAATCTATGAAATTTACAAATGCACCACTCGCGTTCGTGCAAGTTTACGTATACTGATAAGCAGATGCGCGTCGAGTTTACCAAGGCGTATATCTCTCGCCCTAAACTTGGAGTGTATACCTCACTTACGTGCTTGCTATATGTATGCTGGCCCTCGTTACCTAACACAAACTTCAAAGCAGTAAATTATTCTGCAAAAATCGCGATAATAACGTTACGGATGGATAATAAACGTATTGCAACAACACACATATTAATCAAGCAAACTCCGTATAACACTCGGAAGTCTCGCTGTTCTGGGAAATACACGGGATAAAAATTACGGAACTGCGGTGTGGGCGCACGTTAACTCGTTATCGCCGCGAGGCTCTGGTTTTATATGCCATTCCCATGGCGATCGTTTCGCGTATGTGCGAGCTGGAAAACCACTCACGCGCAAGGTTAATGAACAATTTTTCATTTTTCAAAGTTAACGCATGACTGATTCATTTTTTTTCTTTTTTCTTCTTTTTTTTATTTCCGCGATGTAATTTTTTTTTACCGCGTTGTAATTCTTGGAAAGTAATATAGGGCGATCGATACGGCGTTACTCGCGATTTTTTTAATTGGTTCCAGTGTAAATCCTTGTAACGTTCGAAGCAGCGGTACAAAAGAACTTTTAATTGCTGTCGTTGAGAAGGGAGTTTGCCGAACCTTTTTTTTTAAGCTGTAAAACAACCCGGAATTCCAATGAAAACAAAAAATAAATTCAGAGATTTAAGGAGTATTAATGTCGGGGGCTCTAACGGTCCGAATTTAATCAATCAGACATAAAAGATAGCTCGTGCAGCTCGCGGGCGCTCCGTCAAAGGCGAAAGCAATATAAATGCGCTTCCTCGGTCACGGAAATTCAATTGCGCGTCGGATTCGCTCTATTTCAAAGGACAATTAATTTGTGTTTTTACACGCGCTCACTACCGAATAAACCCAATCCGCACGTTTTTCAATTACCGCGCATAATGTCCTACTGCCGCGTTGCATTGGCGCTCACCCTTCCCTCCCTGATACGTGATGCATACATATACGCGGAAAAAGAAAGAGGCTGAGCAGAGATAAGGCGCCCGATAGAAAAAAAGACCCAACTGCGACATTGTTTTCTTGAGCACGGACATATTCATGAAACTTTTAGCCGCCACAGCTCATTTTTATTTAAAACTTTTCAGCGAGCATCGACGCTATATTTTATATAAGACTCGTTACGCGTGTGCATGCTTCGTGTGCGATTGAATTTCGGTTTTCGGCCGCGGATGAAAAAAAAAAGTAGAAGCGGACGCGAAAAGGCTGTAATAACGGGTAAGGGCGATGGGTTGTACAGTTATTGACTTTCTTCTCGTTCTCTCGTGATTATTTTTTCCTCTCTTTCTCTTCTTTTATTTTTTGTTACGCGGACACAGGTACGTGCGCGCGCTGTAAAGAATTTCGCTCGCGCACGCTACGTTGTCTGAATTTTCGATAAAGTAAAAAGTTTAATATGAACCTAAGCTGCGCGCTTTTTATCTGTATTTCATTAAAATTTCAATCTATAATGTGTAGTCAACTATTTCCAAATAACTTTGTTCCTTTTCACGATATTCCAATCGAACGGTCTTTCACGAACGATAACACAAAAAAATCGCGTACATCGTCATGAAAAATTTAGTCGTTCGTTTTACTTTCTGTTACACATTACCGACCCCTTTTCGCGCCTGGCAGAGGAGCAATTATCCTGTATTTTCCCAGTTAAAAGGATCAATATTGCGTTAAGATCTTACATAAAACAAACCAAAACTTCGAGCAACACCTTTTTCCCATCAAGCGAGTAAAAACACTTGAACCTTGGAAATTAAGTCACACCCAAATCCCTTTGGAGTATCTGAAACGCAAGCATTTTTTCACAGCGCGGGTTGATGAAAATCGATTGATTTCCAGGCGAGCAGTTATGGGAAAAGTAAGAACCACGTACATAATCGAAACCGTTTGTCACGCCACATTCCCGCTCGGCCGAGAAGAAGTTTCGCGTGCGCGAAAACTTTCCAAATGAAAACGTTTATCCCGCCGACAGGGAGAGTTTCTCATTCTCCCTCGCTCCTGTTCCTATGTTTTTTTTGCGTAGCCATCGGAGCGGACCGTGTGTGATAACGCACGAACCGTAGCGAATTGAATACGTCAAAGGAGTATAATATATTGTGTCAAATTGAGTAAAGTATATGGTAGTTTATAGTTTAAGGGAGCAGAGAAATTTTGTTAGAAATTATTCTTTTACATATTTTATACCTTATTGTGTAACCGTATGTAATCCAATAATATTGTTATGATTAATGTAACGATAAGTATATATTACATAAACGATATGTGAATATATTTTACCTTTAGTTTATAGTTATAATATACTTTATTGCTGTATATTTCGATTTTACCGAGAAATCCCGTATTTTTGCGAAGAAGTATATTTACGAACGATCGGTCGAGTGAGGCGTTATCATCGTTACATTTTACATCGCGGCTGCCCTTTTACACTCTGTTCGGTTATTTTTTTTTTAACTTCACGAAATCACCGAGGGACCAATGACTGTAAAGCTTGATCCATGCGAGTTACCGCTATAGACACGCGTCGAAAGTTCAGCGAAAATAAATTCACGAAGCGAACTCACTATACTGACGGACGAAAAAACATCATACTGTATCGTACGCATCGCAGCGCCAGAACGTTATTAACACGATGTACAAACGAACAATAACTATTACAACCAGTCGAATCAATTTTCATCAATACGTAAAATTGCACTCTGAACGATTTGGGGCTGCCGGAAATTATACCCTGCACCCGCGGAATTAAAAGTGAATTTTCGGCTACATCACGCGCATGCGGAGGGCATACCTTCGATGAATCACGATAGAGATATATGAAGGGAGGAAAGAAAAAAAACGAGGCTACGCAAAGTGAAAGAGAACGATGGGCAAAAAACGAGAGCCCCGGGGTGGAGACCAATATTACGCGACCCCCGTTGTGCACAGCTATATACAAGACGCGACGATTTTGACGAGTGTTCGATTTTATTGCGATATACCGCGAAAAAAGAAACAGTGGAATGAAAGGAGAGGTAGAAAAACGTCACGCACATACGTATACATATATATACTTCTACATATTACATATACATACCCATACGTATACTCGCATATAGCTGTACCTATATAAACTATACCTGTGCCGCTCATCAATTACGATGATTATCTCGTAGCGCTCGTTTTCCCCTCTTTTTTCTTCTTCTTCTTCTTCTTCTCATTGTGTTCTAGGGTATATAGAGAGGCAGACAGAGAGAGAAAGTTTTGGGAAAAAAGTGAGCGTATAGAAGAAATGGCGCGTGCGCGCGCCCTTTGTTTAGTAAGCACTCGAGGAGTTTTTATCGTTTGCCAATTTCATCCCTTTTTGACGGACTGAGATATACGTAGGCAGTAAACCACATACACAAACTTGGGATATATATATAAGAGGCAGAGCAAACATCGCTTATTTACAGAGTGGAATAGAAGAAGAGAAAAAAATGTATTTTCAGATTAACGTGTTCGAGTGGATAAACGCGAATTGTTTTGATAAGGACCAGGACAAAGTGAACATGCGATTGTACTGCCTTCCATATTTTCTGGGGCACTATATATGGGCCAATCCACAATTGCTTTTTTTAACTACTGTGTAAGTTTTTCTTTGCTGTTATTAACTTTGCTGTTATTAACTTGCAAAATTAACTTGCCGTGCGGAGCGCAGAAACTAGACTGGATGTAAAATTGTCAATAGGAAACAAGTTCTGTGATTGACAGGAGTGTGCAATGCATGACACAGCGCGGGGATAAAGATTTTATATCCAGTCTTGTTTCTATGCTTCGCACAGCTAATATCAACAATAAATTACTTTAAAGAAAATTGTACACTTGTTAAAAGTTTTATGGATTGGTCCATATATGTTGTTGGAATACAGAGAAACTATATACATATAATTTTTCGAAAATATATCAGACGATAAAGCTATATAATGATAAAAATAAGGGTTAAACTCATGAAAGTAAACGGTTGATCGTTTAAGTTTGACAGTTATACGCATTCGAATCGATCGCTTGTTATTGCTTCAAAAAGTGTGGAGGGCTTTACATGAATGTTCGATATATTCACTTTGTCAAGTATCAACACTATATTTTTTATAAATGAAAATAAAAAAAACAAACGAGACAAACGAGTGTCGAGTCAGAAAGGGATAAGAGTGGCTCAGCAAACTGCATTTCTCCCGTCGATCGGTGTCGGCGGGAAACTCATCTGATTGTTTATAATCTGTGAAACAACAAATGAGGGTTTATTCATGTAATCCATACGATGATGCAAGTTTCGACCAATGCAATATTTACTACAAAACAAACAAAAAGATAAGAATGATGAAATAGAGGACGAAGAAGGTGGTCGTAAACGAAGAAAAACGTAGATGTGTTTAGCGAATTTCCATTGGCATGGAAAAAGCGATAAAAGCAAAAGAAAAAATGTTTAAGAAGTATATAATAATTATTTAAGTGCGAATTATGAGTCGACGGGTATGAGACGGAGAACGTGTTACTACATTATATATCGTATAGCGTCACGCGATAATAGCGATACATGACTTTTAAGAAAACTCTTTAAGCGAAATCAATTTTGAATTAATCGTTCGTTAGGAAAAAATGGTGAGTGGATCAAGTAGTTAATATACTTAAAGAAACCTTTCAAACTTCCGAGATGGTTGGAAGTGGGTGTGTGTGTATGTGTGAAATAAGTTGGATCGAAATGTCGAGGGAGGATAGAAAGCGGGAGGGAAAAGGAGAGAAGGTTTGTCGAACGCTGGAAATTCTGCTGCCTTTTTCCTTTACACTATATATACATATACATACACACACTTACTTCGTGTACACACACGTACCATTGTGCGCTCCATTATTTTCCCGTTTTCGTCATCTCCCGTTCCCTCGAGAGATTTTCCTTCGATTCCTTCGTACATTATACAAAAAAAGAATGGCGAGAAAGAGAGAAAGAAAGAGAGGTAGAATGTATTGCATTTTCGCAGCGGCGCCAAGGATTTTCCGAGCGCGTGGAAGAAGTTAACAGACACAGGCGCGTGTGTGTACGATAGAAAGAGAGAGAGAGAAAGAAAAAAGGCGCCAAGAGACTGCGAATCGTATTTTTGGTCGAACTTTGAAAGGAGTTGATGTGGAAAGTGCGCAAGTTCGATTGTGGGTGGCGGAGGAGATTGTAAAAAAGTATTGCGTATATTTTTTTGTAAAATTTTCTGTATAATGGAGAATCGGTATTGTATAGGTATTTGCGTATACCTGATTGTTTTTGTATTAACGAGACGATGTGGCGCATAATTTTGCTGAAATATAAAACGTTTATTATTGTTCAATTTAATTCAAGCCCGAAACTCGCAATTTCGACATTGTACTGCGATTTGATTTGTAATTCGAAGAATTTCAAACAAATTTTCATGCTGCAAAATAATTGCTTATGCAATGACAAACACATTCCATTGTTTCGGAAATATAGCTTTTATCACACGTCGAATGATAAATATGAATTTGAACTTTTGTGTTACCGCCATATTGTTCACCTATAACAATCATATAGGGAAACATGTGTTAACCACAAATAATAAAGAGAAAACAGTTTCAGGGTTTGATGAGTGTAAACAAATGTATGTGAAAATAATAAATAGACGTGTTCTTTTTTATATGACAAAAAAAAACTTAAGTAACCGTTGATTGTACGTTCAAATATAATTAGAAACATTTCGTTGTCACTTATAAAGAAGACAACCAGCAATAAAAAAGAAACAAATGATCATGCCAATGAACCAAGCTTTAATAACCCATTATTTCCCGGACTTCCCGTCTTCTCATTGTATTCCATTGTATTCGATTCCTTTCCCCCCCTTACACGCATTATATAGCTGAGAGAGAACGAGAGAGAGAGAGAGAGAGAGAGAGAGAGAGAGAGAGAGAGAGAGAGAGAGAGAGAGAGAGAGAGAG
>UXGD01007403.1:0-10983 GCA_900474315.1 Torymus auratus | reverse complement strand
CTTACGAATAAGTTTGAATATTGAAACCCATTTTTCTCAGAAACGTAAAAAGTGGACTTATGTTGTTATGCCTCGAAACCACAGGTATATATATACCTACTTACATTGCACATTGGAAAAAAAACTAAAAAGTGTTAAGGTACTGCATTGGCTATTTTATTTGGTTATTGGTACTTATAAATGTTGTAGTTATTTTAAATAGATATTGTCGAATTTTATAGGTAATCATGTTTTTTTTGTTTAATAAGCGAAAAATTTTTAATTTTAAAATTACTTCAATCATAAATAAAATTTTACAAAATTAGTTTCCGTAATGTATAATAAGTAAATAAATATTGTCATGAAAACAATTTGTTACTTTAATTATAGCCATAAAAATATGAGTTGGGTATAGACTTTTACTTTAGATTATTAATAAAGAATTAAAAATGTTCTTTTAAGATACAAAAAATTTTATTTAAAAAAAATTCCTAACTTTTTTTACACATTTAATTACTTGTATATAACGCTAGGTAATTTTCAAATAACATTGAAAATCGCGCATAAATAAGACAACAATGCCTTTAACATCATACAAAATTTTTTAATAAATGATGTATATATTAAGTTTACATAGCAATCAATAAGAATAGTATTAATAATGATAAACAAATAGAAAAAATTCACACAATGTTGCATAATATCATAACAAAAACATCATTATAAAGTTACATAAATGCCTACTACTTATAACTTCCTTAAAATCTTTATACATTTACTCATGCCTTTTCTAGTACATTAGTTTTGTTAGTTGACTTTCTGTCTAGTTTTTATTTAATTAAAAATTGTCTTTAAAGAATTCTATTTAAATACATTAATTCGTAAATAATCAATTAACAAAAAAGAATTTTCACACGCTTATAAAATGACACTGATGAAACTGAATATGCATTTTGTATAAATCAAAATTATTCTAAGAAAATATTTATTATTTGGTTGATTAAATGCTAAACACATTAAAAAAAAAACGTTATTTTTAACGGCGTAATATTTGTGCTTAGACATAAAATTATAAACAAAAATATAAAGATTTTTTTTTAATTTCATCAATGCATTATTGAAAAAGGAATTCCTTATTTAAATTTGAATGTGGCACTTGTGTTGTAATTATCGTCATCTTTCTACCAGCCTTTTATTTTAATGTTTGCAAATTTTTGCTAATTCATAGTCTTAGTCAATCATTGAATCTTACACGCGTCTTTCACTAGAAACAAATAAACGTAATGTACAATTCCTAAGATTTAAACTGTCGTTACGCAGCAGTTTCATTTGTTGCTGAAGCTGGCAAAGCAAGAACTATAGTGTGCTGTCCTCCTCCTGAAACTCGAAGAACTTTTATATCTTTTATTTGCTTTGATTCTATTATCGTTGGTACATCAACATCTTCTTCTTCTCCTGTACCAAGTTGACCACTTGTGCCCATTCCCCAAGAATATAGTTTTCCTGAAAAGAAATAGATATGTGAAATGTCATTCTTGATTTCATTAATTTATAATTATTACATAATTTGGAATAAATTATAACTCTTGATAAGTATCAAAAACACCTTTCGATAAACAACTCAAAATCGTGTAGTACATTAAATAACCCAATGTATTTTACCTGCTTCAGTAACAGCAAATGATTGAGCACTGCCAGCAGCAACATCTACACATTTCATTTCTTCAAGGATTGGTACAGGTGTTATGTCTGTGGCATCACTTTCAACAGGACCTAAGCCCAATCGACCATATTCTTTTCTACCTAAGACAAAAACTGTTCCTTCTTCACTCAAAGCAATAGTGTGGTGTTGTCCAGAACTGATCTGCGTCCACTCCTTTTGGCTCAAAGTTTGTGAAACTTTTGGATGAAATTGTTTTTCAGTTCCTTTGAGACCTGTGATATAAGAATTTAAAAATTAAAAACTTTTACTCTTTTAATTTTTTCTCTGAATGCATATTAGTTGTAACCATACCTATTTGACCGTAATTGTTTAAACCAAATACATATACATCACGACTGTGAGAGGCTTTTACGAATGTCGCATAAGTACCAGCCCAAATATTCTCCGCTTCTATACGTTTATTTATTTTGAAATGTACTTGGCCTGGAGTAAGCAATTGATTCACTCCTTGTCGGCTATGTCTGTCAGTCTTTCTTTCAGGTAAACGTCCAAGTTGACCTTGTTCGCCACAACCACAAGTGTAAACTTGTTTGGCCTCATCTAATAATACTAAGTGATCTGCTCCAGAAGCAATTTTTAAAAATCTCTTTTTTAAAGGTACTTCAACCGGAAAACGTTCATTATCTTTTGTCAACATCCCCATTGTTCCATGAGAATCCTATTAAAATAAAAAATATTTTTTTTTTTTAATTCATATGTTTCTTATATTGTTTTAATATTATTGAACAAACTCATATAAAACAAAATAAATTTTGTACCCTGAATGATCCCCATACAAAGACTCGCCCATCTTCTAAAAGGGCTGCACTATGTGAATCTCCTGCTGTTATTTGTATTACAGATCCTGGTAATTCTACAAATCCTGGAACTGTTTCAGAGCCTTCTTCTGAAGTATTTCTACCAAGAGCTCCTTCATCATTGCAGCCAAATGTTATGACTTTTCCACCTTTTGTTAAACAAACATTATGCATACCACCAGCTGCAATTGATACAATATTTGTTTGATCAGGAATTGTTGAAAAACGTGTCTTTTCAAGAACATCCTCTCCTAAGCCAAGTTGTCCAACATCGCCTTGGCCACATGTAAGAATAATACCACTCGTAGTGATTTCACGCAATATGAGCCTTGCTTTTGGATCTAAAAATAGATTCAAGAAGAGAACAATTAAATATTTAACTTACAATATATTATATTTAATATTAATATTTAATAAGATTATTTATAAGCTTCAAAATGTATAAAATACATAAATAAACACAATATTTTTATAACTTGCTGATATTTACAAGTAAAATTTTTAAGTATACAATTTAAAAAATGTAACTATTTTCCTTAGGTGACCTATAAACACAAATATCTAGTTTAAAATATATTACACAGATGCATGCAACACCAAAAATTTGTGATATTTGATCTGTGTCATCTTTTACTGTAATTTATTTTAATTTTCTAGAAAAGTTATTCAGACTATTAGAGTCATATAATGTTTGCAAAGCATAATTATTGGCAAGTTATGAAATCTTAGTTATTTAAGTATGGAAACCTTCAATCGATAAATTGAAAGTAATGTTGACGTGATTGTGCGATCGAGCGTCTATGTGGAAACGAGTGCTCCGAAATTTAAAAATTCGTTACATTACCATTATTTTCCTCATTTTTTTCCAGTTTATTAGCCTTAGTCTTGACGCTTTTCGAACGCTTCACAGGCTTTACGTCCGGCTGAGAGTCTTGCGCAGCTGGAGCCGACCGCTTCGTAGTTTTCCTTGGCGGCACTGAAAGAGGTTAACTCGTTATTAAACAATCGGAATCGCAGAAAGTACACTCGCATTAGCAAGGTTTTAAATTTATTTAAGCAAATAAGTGAATTACGTACTCTTTCTAATTCACCAAAAAACAGAACTAGCAAGGGAAAACACTTTGGAGTAGTTTACCGCCAAAAAGTTGTAACGGTTCTAAAGTCCAGATGAACCGAAAGCGTGCGAGCTAAATGCCGCGCGAACTGACGTTTGTGTGCGTATGTGCCGTATGACCTGCGTCGGTTGTGCCGTCGTGCGTGCATGCACAAATATATTTATAGAGCCTCTGCGCAACTGGTATGCGCACCCGGAAATGTGCACTGACATGCACTCTCTCTTTAGAATCGATTGTTGGTAACAATCGTCACTTCGATACTTGACGTATATTCTTGGAATTGGAATTGAGAAAATGATGACAATCGATTTGTGCATATTATCGTTGCGAATCCCGAATTCCCGAATCCCGATGCATATAAACAAATGGTGGCAACAGTAGTTAGGTAGTACGCTGGTGAATTAATTATCAAAATTGTTTAAAATATTATTTAAAATAATCAAATTTTTTTACAAATCCCTATAAAATTGACATAAAATACTTGGAATTTTATATTTGCAAGTTTTATTATTTATTTAATAGTATGTTAATACCATCTTATAGTTTAGTATACTGAACTATTGATTGTATGTTACGTGCTTTAAATACAGTTATGTATATTGTATCTCTTTCCATTTAATATTTTTTTTATAAATGCTACTATAGTATATATGTTTAAAAAATAGTCAAACAAATATCTATCACATTAAAATCTACTTTATTATTTTATTACTTATTCTATATCATTCTATAGAATAATATGAGAATTTTATAGAATAATGAGAATAGACATGTAACAATATTTAAAGAAATATATTTGTCAATTAATTCATTTTAATTTCTATTTCAGATTGATTGCAGATTGATGAAAAAAGTTATCCTTATTTTCTGCTTTGCACTGCTTTTTTCTATGAAGCGTGCCATTATTAGTATGATCCATAAAAAATGTAGGAATAATGTCTATCCTTCAACTACTGTTGAAAGGTTTCCAGTTCCTGATGATAAAGTTCTTTGGAATGTAGATTTTTCAGAATATTTTCCAGTTAAATATACATCAAAAGTTTTGCAAGGAAAACCATGGGCTGATCCAGAAATAGAAGATCCAATTTTCAAGCCTAAATGGAATAATCTTGATGGTGATGGTAATATAATTATCAAATTTAATTATTTTTATTGTTTTAAAACAGATAGAGAACTTTTATATTTGAATTTCAGGTAAAATCAACAGAATAAGCTTTATTGGTCAGTATTCTATTGATAATGATAGCTATCCTTTAAATCCTTATGGACGTACTGGTATAATAGGACGTGGTATATTGGGGCGATGGGGTCCAAATCATGCAGCAGACCCCATAGTCACAAGATGGAAAAGGAATCAGGATGGTACCATAAATGTAGAGGGAACCACAAATAAACCAATATTGCAGTTTGTTGGCATTCAAAGGAGAGACTCTGGTGAATGGGCGATTCCTGGTGGGATGGTAGATCCTGGTGAAAAAGTTTCAACTACATTGCGACGAGAATTCATGGAGGAAGCTTTAAACGTTCTTGAGAAAAAAGAAGATGAATTGAAAAATACTGAAGAGAAAATTAAGGAATTTTTTGAACATGGTGAAGAAGTATACAAAGGATACGTTGATGATCCAAGGAATACAGATAATGCTTGGATGGAAACAGTTGCTTTTAATTTTCATGACGAGACTGGAGGTATTATTGGTAGCATGAACTTACAAGCTGGTGATGATGCAAAAAATGTTAGATGGATAAACATAAATAGTAAATTAATTCTTTATGCTAGTCACAAAGATCTTATATTGAAAGTTGCAGAAAAGCACAAAGCTCATTGGTAATGATTATATCATATCTCTGTAAAAAGTGTAAAATAAATTTTTTAAGTCATAAGTATTGAATTTTATTCATTCATTTATTAATCTTAAGTAAAATTTGTACAGTCTATTTTATAGCTTATTTAATAAAATTAGTTCATTTTTATTTCGAACAGTCATTGTTAAACATAATATTTACAGCTTTTTCAGCAGTGAAATAATCACAGATAACAGTCCATACAAAGACCTTTTCATTAAATGAAGTACATAATTGAAATTTTGATTTTATATACAGACAATTCTTTTTTGCTTTACAATCTATTTCTATTTACACAATCAATTGTATATAGCTATGTACAAATCATGCCAAAAATCTTTTAGTGAAGACCTTCTATGCTTATTTTGGAAGGATGATTCAATGGGTAAAAAAAATGAAGTAAGATACGAGTAAAATAATGATTAAATTTACAATGAGTATTATAGGTCTTTAGGGTCCACTTTCTCCTACGGAGAGAAGTGGTATGGCACTTCGTTCATGAACACCAAGCATATTTAGAAACACATCTGTAGAGTTCATGTTTTTGTCATATGAATTTGTAAATTGATCAGATTCTATCTTTTGGTTACTCAGATTAATATTATAACTAATAAGTTTTGAAAGAACATTACTGTCCAAATTATTGTTCAAATTTTTTACTTCTAGGTGATGTTTGTTATTACGTTTTGGACTCATATGTTTTCTAAGAGACTTTTCTAATTGTAATGCCTTTACAGCTTGAGAATGTCCTTTATTTGCAGCTTCTGTGAAGAACTGACGAGCAGAATCCAGATTGATGGTTAAGCCTCCTTTTCCTTGAGCATGATATACACCTAAATTGTATATGGCATCAATGTGACCATTATCTGCAGCTATTTTGTAATATTTCAATGCCTGTAACAAATAAAGTTAAGTAAAGAATTAAATTTTATAAATAATAATAATTATAATAATAATATTAAGAATAATTACAAATTTCAATTCATCTTTTTTTTTTTACATAATTTTTATGTTTCTTTAATATAATTAATGTTTTTGTCAATCATATTTTTTGTGTAAAATTTTTTAATTTGGCCAACTCTACAAAGTTCATTTTAAAAATAATAATTAATGTTATTCAAATAAATACCTTTTGATTATCTGCAGATGTTCCTAAACCTAATTCATAACATAGAGCTAAGTTAAACATACTTCCAGTAGATGATAGTTTGGCACCTGTATAAAAATGTTCAAAAGCATCTTCGTATCGTTCCTCTTCCATAGCTTTTGAGCCACAATTAAATTCTAATTCTCCCATAATTTCTTCATGAGTAGAAGCAAATTCATTAACTGCTTCCTTAAAAGCCTAGAAATATGATATAAATAAATAATTTGATCAAAAATATATTAGAAAGTCATTTGAATGTTGTTTAACCTATTTCTTTCCAAGCGGACATTTTATAGTCGATTTTTAATATTGGTTTTTCATCTGTTTTCATGTTTAGGCATCCATATTTAATTTTTGGTGAAAATTTTTTCAAATCTGGCCTCAGATTCGAAAAGAGCAGGTCTTTTTACTTCAGACTGTTTTTCTCTAATATTATTTTGTTACTTTTAGGGTTTTTAGAGGCAAAAAACCAATTGACTATAAAATGTCCGCTTGGGAAGAAATGGGTTAAGATTAGGTTATTACCTCTTCCGCAGTGATAGGCCCATATGGTTGCTCAATACTTGTAGCATTGTCTACTAAAATTTCTGTTTTATCTTTAAATTCAGTAGGTTCTTTGCTAACAGGTAAAATATATTGGGGTTTAGGCAGCAATAGATAATTAAGGAATCGCGATGCTTGGATTTGCGGATTTACTATTAGTTTTTTGCGCCATTTTTCTAAATTAGCATTATCAATTTCAAACAGCTTCCGTCGAATGCAGAGAGACTGGCATACAACGTAGCCAACTGCAAGGACGCCAGACTGTAAAACATAAAAATAATATGTAAACAATCAAAGATTTAACAATAAAAATGTAATTCTCATTCAAAAGTGAGTCTTTGACACTCCAGTGAACAACGCATATTAAACACTTGCTGTGGAGAACTTTCACTTATTGTGCAATACCACAGCAGTGGTCCACAATCACGAAAAAAACATCCATTCTTTCTACCAGAGTCTCAAGCAAATCCTCACTACTTTTCCGTCGCGCAAAAACTCACCCAGCCGACGGCGTCCGACCAGCTGTACTTGGCATCGTACTTGTTCTGACTCTCCTCGTCCTTGGGCCCTGGATGCCTGGCGTCGCCACTGTAACCGTGATAGTATGCAGAAAAACACGGCGCCACGAACTTTTTGTCGCACAGGGTGACCTTATTCTGCTCACTGGTACTTCCGCCGTCCTGCGAGGTCTGGGAGTAGACGTTCGTGCGACAGGCCCGTCGCTCCAGGGACTCACGGATACCACGAGTCACGAATTTCCACATCTTCCTCGCGCACTGCGTCTTGGACAGCAACGAATGACAGAATTAAAGGAAGATGGTGATGGTGATGAAAGGCGGCGGCGAAGGTCTTCGACGTTGTTATTATTCTACTAAAAACTAAGGCAGGCGCGCGCGCGCCCGTGTTACCTAACCTATATCAAGCGCCTGCTCCGCGATCCGAGAGCGCGCATTCGAGAACAAAGCAACGACGTTGATTATTTTGATCGCTGCGCTGTTTTTTTCGGGAGCCCCCCGTCGCGCGAGGATAGATATAGAGATAGTAATTGTGTGGTGTCTTGAGCATGCGCATTGCGCGCACGCGGTCACGTGATTAGTGATGTAGTAACGTGTAAGAACGTAACAGATAAAAGTCATCTGCATAATACTTTCTGCGTTTTCTGGGTTTTGGCGCAAAAAGTTAGTTTATTGTTTTACTTATACCTATAGCTACCTATAGCTAATATAAATCAGAACGATCATATCGTATAATACGAAAACATTAAGGGGGTGTCATAGTCGTACCATTACCGACTGAGCAATTGACAATCAATTGACACAGTTTAAAGCTTATTAAACAAAAATACGCAGAATCACAAAAAATTAAGAGCACATTGCTCTGTGGTTTTGAACGTTCTATCATTCAGTAAAACTTTGAAGTCGAAATATCAAGTAGTTTTTGCAAAAATTTTGAATGAAACTGAATTTTGTTTTGTTCAAAGTTTTTGCAAAAGCCATACACGCTAGATATGGAAGCCAATATACGCGAGATATAAAGTGTCTAAAGTTTTTTCCTCCCGCCGCTGCTGTAGGCCTCGCCAGAAGCTCGAAATGTTCGATTTTTTATTCACTTTTCTACGCAGAAAAAGGGCCTTTTTCATACATGTTTTGAAAAAAAAATCATTGTAGAGCCATTTGGGTCGACAACTACCTTAAAGTATTTCTAATTATTTTTTATATAAAATCGTTTATAATTTTATAGTTAATTATTTTAAAAACGCTGTAATGTTATAAATTTATATACTTTTATGGTCATTTTTATAACGTTATTATTTATGTATCAAATCTTGATGATCAATGATTTTATAAGTCCTGTACTGTTATTTTTTACAGACTTTCAAATGGGTTCTTATCAGTATATTCTATGCAAGGAACGAAGGACTGAAGAGAATAATAATTGGAACTTTGTAGAACAACATCCTATCGTTGCTTGTACTCTTCTTCGTGTATATTTTTCTTCGCGCGCGGAGATGGGCTGTGCTTTGACCGCAATGTTCGAAAATGGGAAAGTATAAGAAAAATCTTATAAGAAAAATATAAACAAACAACATTACGTTGTCATGCACATATACTTAGCTACATCATGGAAACGCTTCCGACCAATCAGATTGCGAATAAAACGTGAAATATAATAGCCATCAATTTTAATAAAGGAGATATAATACTGCAGTACATTTACCCTTAACCAAAACTAAATTTTGGTTAGAGAAACTATAAACTATTCGAATATTTTTTTTCATAAAGTATTGAATAAAGAATAAAATCTGAACATAATATTGACAGAATTTCTTTTATTTTTCATCCCAAATCTCAAAACCTTCTTTTTACTAAAATTAAAAATTTGCGTATTGTTTTGAATTTTACTACCCAATTGAATATTGACGGCTGAGAGGAAGAAGAACGTATCTCGGCGCATGCATACTGTATACTTGCCATGTGCTGGCCATAAAAGCGCCGAGATACGTCGTTCTTCGTCCGCGCGGCGAGATACGTCGTTCTTCATTCTCGCGCCGAGATACGTCGTTCTTCATCCGCGCGGCGAGATACGTCGTTCTTCACCCGAGTGCCGAGATACGTTCTTCTTCCTCTCAGCCGTCGATATATCATTATCACCATCCTGTTAAAAATATTCTATTATAAACAATTAAACCCGATTTAAAGTATAATCGGGTTTAATTTGATTTTTTAATACGCTATTACCAAATTAAAATCAATTCAAACGATTAAATCCAATTAAGACCAATAATAAAATAGAGTCGGTTCTAATCGATTTAACTGATCCCATTTTGATTTTGTTATTGTTTCGTTTGGTTTAAGAATATGATTTATCAAATCCGATTACAACGTATTTATATTTATAATCAGTCTGAATCGGAATTAATAGTTTGAATTCGTTTTAATTCGGTAATACTGGATTAAGAAATCCAATTAAAACTGATTATACTTCGAATCGGTTTTAATAGTATATTTTTAGCCAGTCGCAGTAATATACTCTATCTTCTCTTAGATTTTGTAATGGCTCTTGTGAGTCTTTAGTCAAATGAAATCGATTACGAGTCAGAGTCCTACCTGCCTCTGTCTTTATTTGATATGCTCTTTCATTCTCATTTTTATTAGTGATCAGTGTACGATCCCATGTGCCCTGTCTATTCTGGACTCTAACATTTTGATTAAATTCAAGCTTGGGTAAGTCTCTGGCTCGTCTATCGTGAAATTTTTTTTTTTATCATTTTGTCGTTTTATCAGTTCCTCCCTTACTCCATTATCAACTGTGTTTTCTCTTTTAGGTATATCACCCATTACTCCTCTCACGTTTCTCTCCAGAAGAATTTGATTAGGCGAACCTATTGTGTTTGAAATCGGTGTATTGTTCAACTCAAGTAACGCGAGATGCGGGTCTTTTTTATCATGATGTATACTTTTTTTTTCGTTTTTTAACTGTTTGGATACATCTTTATACCATCCCGTTGCTGCGTGCGTAAGTAGGGCTTAACGAGACAAGTTTGAAGTTCCAAGTCTCTGCAAATTTTTTATACACTTTATTAGCAAATTGTGGTCCATTGTCAGATCTGACTATCTCATGGATTCCCCAACGAGAAAAACAGGTTTTCAGCACTTTAATTACTGTACAGGTAGCCTCATCTTGTAAAGGTAAAATCTCTACATATTTTGAAAAATAATCTATCACCAGTAAAAGAATTTTCCCGTCAAGATAATATACGTACATATATGAGGAAATCTCAAAAAAAGTAGCTCTTATCGGGAGTTACAAATGTTAAAAATTTTTTTTGAAGGCACA
>UXGD01007402.1:0-10983 GCA_900474315.1 Torymus auratus | reverse complement strand
ATTGCATCGGCCGGGAATCGAACCCGGGCCGCCCGCGTGGCAGGCGAGCATTCTACCACTGAACCACCGATGCTGTTGATATTGACAATCATAAAATTTAAAGACCCCGATTAATCCCATCTGATTAGCGTAAATTCTTAGCCTTTTTTAGGAAAATAAAAAAAAAAAAAAATGATTTTTTTGTTAACAATATATTAATTATTTTAAATGAAAAAGTTAACAATTACATAACATTGTAACAATAAAAAAATTACATATTGATATAATCACGTGTTCTTTTTTGCCTTAACAGTGCTCCACCAGCAGCAATACAACCTGGAAGGAAAATCAAAAAGGCAGTTAGAAGAATGCCCAGGCAGTAGGTGTAGACACTCACATCATCTCGTGAAATCATCTGCGACGACCCCTCGTCATTCGCACGAAAGTGAAAATTAGCCGTCGAGAGATAACGGAAAACAAATATACCACTCAGCGTTCGCTCGTACGGTGCGTCAACAGAGCCTCGAAGACAAGGCAACAGTTGCGTTAGTGCGCGTGGACATCGTTTTCTCCCTTTATTTTTTGTTTATATACAAAAAGCTGGTTCAACGTGCAAATTGTGTTGTTCGGAACCGAGCGGGCGAGTAGTATCAGCTTGTGTTCTCCGTGAAAGAGATATAAGTTTATGTGCGCGACCGGGCATGTTTTGTAATTTGTAAATTATTTAATTTTTTAATTGCATTAAAAATGAAATCGCCACACAAGAGAAAGAGAGAGAGAGAGCTAAACAACAGCAATGCTCGATAGGCCGGGCAGTAGATAAAGCGAATGAATAAGTGTCACTCTCCTCTCAGGTAAGTATTTAGTTAACTAGCACTGAAAATCGCGACGACGTTCCTGACTTTAGCGCAGAGTTTAGCAAAAGCAAACAGTGCACAAGAACAATTAGCGAAGCAGATTGTATCTCCGTCTTTTGTCTTTTCTCGAATATATATGCTTGACTATGACTAATTAATCTGTGATCGCAGTAATGTTCTATAATTTTTTTTCAATTGGACATTCTCTAATTGCAAACGATGGAAAAAAGATGGAAAAGAAAAGTGATAAATTTAATAGAAAGGCGTGAAAGAGAAAAGAAGGAAGAACTGCGATGACGCCTCGTGTAAAATCGCGAAAAAAGATTCGAAGACTTGAGCTTTTAAATAAGATTGTTTTTTACTACTCTTTAAAAAGAAAGGATAATTATTAATAATGAAATATTTGCATCTTGCGATAATGTTGCAACGACACGATAGAATCTTTTTTCGGCGAACGCGTTGCGGATTTCGGCGTTCATTGCTACTACGACTATATATATGTCGTCGAGGATTTATCCCACTACACTTAGTCTTCTTTGAAATATATAAAAAAAAAAAGTTCTAACATTATATTTTAGATAGGATACTGTTGGTCGGTCCTACGAGCGTCATTTACCGTAGCACTCGCCAACAGCGATACTTGTAATATATATAAAGTGAGAGTGCGTGAGAGAATGTGTGAGAGAGTTTAGGGGCGATAAAAGTGCAGGAGAAAAGAAAATGGCATTCGGACGAGTACAAAGTCACGGTTACAGAAATATTTCCAATGTGTAATCGAAATTGTATATTTTTTTTATACGGAATGCCAGAATGAAGATAACTTATAATAAAACTGAATGCCATTTTGTTAGGTTTATATATATGTTACACATGCATATATATTATAAATATTATTATGAAGAATTAAGGAAATCCGTAGATAGTGCTAAGTGTTTTATTGTCAGGGAATGGGTGATCAGTAAAGGAAGCTAATGATAGAGAAATAAGAGTGTAACTAGCGCGATAATTATTTAGCGATTTATTATAATTTTCAGCGGGACTTCTAAAAAATCAATGTACAGTTATAATATAATATTAATATTTTCGGTCGTTGTCGAATAAACTTGCATAAAATCAAGTTTTGCGCATTATTTTCTCGTACTCTGCGAGCTTATCCACTTAAGCGGAACGCAGAAAGATGAAAAACCTACAGTATGGAGATTTAATTTTATTCCTAATTAACAATCGTCAAGAGCGATAAGCGCACATAAGTTTTTAGAAGTCCCGGCAAGGACGACAAGTAGTTAGCTAACGTGCAATGGCAGTGGCGATCGCGAGTGCGCGCGACTAATATTTAGCTGGCGCGATTCTTATGCAGCGCGCGTAATATGGAAAACAACTAGAGAGTGAGTTTTGAACGGGATCACATAACGGCTATATTTTCTTTTTTCTCTTTATTATTTTTAAACGAATCCTTTACATTCTGACACATGATGACGTGGTGATATATATCGATCGTGCGATATATCGCCCTGTATTTGAAAGGGGGAATTAACAAGTTTCGAAATAGAAAACACTATGATGAGTACTTTTTTATGATCACTTCGAGATTTCGAGACGTATTTTCTGGTTCTCGAGAGTGAGAAATTGTTTTTTAAATGAAATGTCTTCCCAGATATAAGTAAAAGTCGTTTGATTTTGAAAAGTAAGCTTTATACCCCGACTCGAAATTTCGAACTGACAGAAACGCAAACTTATATTATTTTTTATTTTTTATTCTTATTTGAGTAATTGTATCGGCGACAATTGAATAAGAAAAAGAGAACGGACAAAAGAACAAACATTCATCATCATCAACAACGGGTAAAATAATAAACGACGACGACGATCTGTTAATTGCATTGTTGCTCTATATTTCTTGTTATATATATGTACATGTATAAATAATCGAACCTTCGCGCAGCTTTCTTCATGCAACCTTATATTTAAAAAAATTCAACGACAAACGTAGGTATCTCGCAACAATCAACATTTACGTAATGAAAAAGATTCAATCTTCCGGGATTCGGTATATAATACAAAAACGAAAACATGTGCGCGTAATATAAAGTTTCAATTCGCCTCATACATACCGCGAACTGTATAAACAAAAAAGTGCATATTACATACAATGGAGACTGCGAAAATGAATTTCATTTATTATCTCTCCCCCTTCTACCCTCCCCCTGGTAATGTTAATTACTGTGAACTGCAAAGAGCGTGCCATTGTACTCGCAGCATAATTACTCAACCGATTCGACGAGGTATAAAGAATGCGCGTGCGCGCGCACGTTTGTGTGTGTGTGTGTGTGTGTATATGTGAGAGAGAGAGAGAGAGAGAGAGAGAGAGAGAGAGAGAGAGAGAGAGAGAACATGGCGTGTCTAATTCGTCGTGTAATTTGTAAAACTTGGGATATGTAAGAGAGTCGATTATCATTACCGTTGTACATATGCTCGCCGAGGGCTGCACCTAAGGAGTCGTCTAATACTCGCGCGTTTCGTAATGCGAGAGAATACACTCGTGTTCCGCTTGTAGAACGCAAGTATTAAGATTTTGTAATTGAAAATTTGAAGAGTTTCTAGCGACTTGAATATACTGAACATTTTTCATCATAGCTTTTGTATAGTGCAAATAAGTCTTTGGAAAAATAGCTTTGACTTGCTTTTTAAATATGGGTCCTACGAGAAACTCGATTATAACTTAATTTTAGATAATTTAAAGTGAGAAAATGCGTATCATGTACGAAGATAATTTTTGAAAAATAAAATTTTCGTAAGATGAATTAAAGGTATTTTGTAATATTAGTATTTTGAAAAAAAAAAACAAATCGTACTCAAGTTTAACGGCAACTAATAACCCAAAGTCTAATTCAAAATCAGCTAGAAACAATTCATTAAAAAAATTGTTTTTAAATGATACATATTTTTCTGGCTCTCGGCTTGCATTATCAATTTTCGAAATGCGAATCGTGTGACGACCAGATCTTGCAGCTAGGATCTGGATCGATTCATTCTATTCGCGTTTGTAAAGTTCTTTATTAAGAAAGGAAAGCAAAAGGATAAGAAAACCTCCAATGCAATATAGTCTTTACGCTATAGTATATTCTCAAAAAATTAAATTTTCTGTTTTATAGAAATGGAGGAAACATCAAGGATCGTATTTAATAAGAATTTAAAAAAAAAATAGTAAATTATTATAAAGCGCAGAATCAAGAGTTTGAGAGATTGAAAAAAAAATCTGTATTTATTTTACGCTTTATTGGTTTCTTTTTAGTGAATGATATATTATATCTATAAAGTACCCTACTTGTTATTTTTTTTATAGACGCGGATTTCTTTTACGCGACGCGATGTAATTGCGTAAAACGTATAAAGTAGGAGAATCAGCTCATAGACTCTTGTTTTGCGTACTTTTTATTATTAACTATATACTACTGAACTCGTCGAGCTTTTGAATAAAAGAAATTATTTTATTTTGTGTAACGTAATAGACGAAAATAATGGTGATAATTATAAAAAATTTTTTAAAAATGAAAAAACGAAAAAAAAATGAAAAAAACGAAAAAAGTGAAATAAAATGAGTTTAAAAATGTTAATGGTACTGTGCTCGATGTATGATATATTTGAATGAGAAAAAACCCGAACTTATTAAAATATGAGTGAAAGTGAGTCATATCTACTCTGCTACTACCTTATAAATATTTAAATACATAAAGGTAAAGACAAAAATACCGTGAACATTCTCTGTGTCTTGGCTGTGTGTCTCGTCTCTTCGGAAAATAAAAATATTTAAATATACAACTGCCAACAACGAGCCGGTCGGCTAACGATAAAAATGAAATAAAAGTGAGTGTAATTTTGCGCTCGTGTGGGCCTTAACAGAAAAAAACGTGTAAACGAGTAAAATCGCGAGATTGTTTTTTGTAGCATTTTTTTCACGACGCGTACTCAATGGGAGAAATACTTACCGAGGGATGCGACGAATGATGATGACGTTTAAACTGACTGATATGGGGAGAAAACGAAATATCGATGCCAGGTAGTGCAGAATCTTGCCTTGCAGTTGCGAAATAATCATATGTATTTTTTCCTGTTTAATTTTGAGAGTTTGATCTGTGATTAAGATATTCTTTGTTGAAAACCATGTTACTTGTTTACAAACCATTTGTGGTATGAAAACTTTTTTATTTTATTTTGGAACTCTTTACTTCTAATCACTATGTTACAAACAAATAACTTGAACTATTCAACTATAATTTACATATATATTTTTTATAAATAATTTATAGATATTTAAAAAAATGACATCGATAAAAATTGTTTTTGCTTATTTTGTCTTTAGCGAGATTACTGGAACGTACATTTCTCATATTGCCTTAAAAAAAACTGTCAAATTGCTTAACAAAACGTTGTATTAAAATTGAAAACGGATGATTTTGTAGGGAAAAAGATGAAACTATCAAATTTTTTACACTAAAAAAATTTTACATAAATTTGTCATTGAACGTCGAAGATCCTGCAACTTGAAAAAAAGCAGAGGATTTGTAAAAGAAAATACACCCGATCCGGTAATCACATAATCTGAGGCCTTATCGTATCACCTTAGTCTATTTAAATTAACGTTTTTTGCTATAACAAAAGAATAAAAAAAAAGATTATTTGAAATCATGTGCGATAGTGTATAACAGACTAACTGAATGAAACAAAGTTTTATCAAAAAGAATCATAGGATATTTTAAAGGAGGAAAACCAAACTAAAGACGACGAAGAGCGGCGAGAAAATTTTATTATCGTAAACGACTAATTCCAATGCCTGACTGTAACAATATTTAAAGAAATAAAATAGAAAGAAAACAAAATATAAAGCGTTAACTAAGCAAAGCGAATCGAGAGAGAATGTTCACCGTGTACATGCTCCCCCTTTTCCCCCCCGCGAATCGTCCTCGAAGAATCTCCGATTAAAACGACCTGTTCTTTTTACTTAAGTTGTACGTTGCGAAAGTATGTACCCACGGATTGCGAGCGTGTATATGATAATTTTTCCTCCTTTGTGTAGCGTATATTACACACAAAAAAAAAAAAAAAAAAAAAAAAAACCGATCGAAACGGACGTGCGTGCGTATCAGTGAATGTGTGACGAGAGTACGAATAAAAAGCTGGAGTGGAAAGAATATATGATTTCTCTTCGGGGCCTGTGTTGTGACGACAAGACAAGTGGTACCACAAGGCACAACTTATTCGTAGCAGCTAAACATTGTAAACCGTTTCGATCGCCACAAGATTTTCGATATAAAAGTCGCGGTTATAGGTAGTAAAACGTAAACACAAACAGCAACGGCCCTTTCGGCGTTCAGATCAGTATTGAGCATCTTTTTCGTTTCGGTTCCGTTGGTTTGGGATTTTTTTTTCTTTTTACTTATTTTGAAGGTTTGTTTAGTAATGTTAAATGTGACTTTTTCATTTTTTCCGTGTTAAGGTGTATTCTTTACAGGAATTTACACAGGCTATGTCAACATATAGTTTTCGATTTTTCATAATGGATTGTTTCTTATTACTTGTATTTATTTGTGCGACTTCGGTTGGTTAAAAGAATAATTGATTCCAAAGCTTTACTATGTTTTATAATGAAATTTTAATGATTTTATTTATTTAAAATTATCTACCAATATGTTATTTTTGTTAATAACTAACAGTAAGATATAACTTTTAATTTAAACTTTAATTTATTTAATCATTTCGTTGTCAAAATAGAAGAAATGAATATTGTGTTATATGAAAATTGCTTTTAATACTAACACAAAATGATTTTTAAAAAATGAAAAAAAAGATGCTCAAAATTACCTTCAAATGGGCTCGCCTCGAATGTTATTTCTAACAATTTATCCTTGATATTCTCCTCTGTATCAATAACAATTATATTATCCTCTACGTAGCGTATACGAGAAGTACTAAGAAAATAAAAGCGATATTGCGTTGTTTCTTAATAATTTCTTTATTCTTTTTTTGGATCCTATAAAGACGTTTAGCAAGGCATATAGAGGTCTGAGCCAAAGAATTTTTTAGTCCTCTGCGACGTATCATGTAATCTTTTTTTTTTATCTTTAATTTTCTCCTATTTTCTTATTGCTGTTTTTATTGTCGACGCAAACAACATTTTGTAATATAGTGTAAAAATGAACTTAATAAGAAGCATAGTGCTAAAATTCTTTGGATCATACCGTAAAAAATGCTGAATATGTAATTTAAAGATGTAAAAAAAAACTGTTCGTTGTAATAAACAATGGCTAAGATGGCTGATTTTTTGGTAAGAGAATTTTCTTGTTCCATTCCAATCGACCCAGTATATCCACTTTTTCAATGATCCAAAGATTCCCATATGAGATGACACTAAACCTATTCACACAATAATTGATATTCAAATAATTTACACAACACACTTTAATATTTTTATTACATAAAAATAATAGCATTTTTAATGTCAATTTGAGACAGAAAATTATAAAAAAAGAATTAAATTATAATTTTTTGTAATATTTTCTTAAAATTATTGTGGAATAAATAATTACATACGTATGTATTTACAAAAATGTATATTATAAATTACTTTTACAAGACCACTAATGTTTATAAAAGTGCAATGCAAAAGTAAGAATTTTGAAATTTTAGCGTCGGTCCTTGGTACTACATTTTTAATGTATATTTGTTAAAACATTAAAAGAATGGCATTAACATATATACATATTACAAAAAAGGTTCTTTCTTATTAGCTCGGTACAAAGATAATATCACTGTACACGAAGTAACAGAATCTAAGGAAGATGACTGGAAGAAGAAGTAGATAATGTTCAAGTAAAAGGACCGTAATTTTTTTTAAAACTGTGGCATGAATTTTATTCCGAGATTTACAACAAAACCGTTCGAACTAGTTTAAAATGCCGCTTTGTCGCATGGGGATATGAAACATTGACACGTACAACATAGGTAATACAAGACAATCGTGAACAGTTCAAATATACAATTCATTGTTGAAATACATGTCGAATCAAACTGATAAAGTTAAATTCATTTTTTATTTTTTTATCTCTCTCTCTAATCACTTAGTGCGAGTGTTGCGCGCGCAAGTGTGTGTGTGTATGCGTTTGCTTCCTTCTGTTTTTTTCTTTTTTTTTGCATCCATCACGAGTGTTTTCGATTGAAATAGGCCCCGTGTAACCCAGGGAGGTACATTCACTAATTATCAATAATAAGACTCGATTGGCCTCCTCTCTGGGTAATAGCCCCACCAATCATTCACTATGTATATCACTTCTATTTCATGATATTATAATTTAGGTACAATCTTAATTATTCAATATTAATGAGAATATTAATAAGTATGTTTTATTTTTTTTTCTGTTTGCATGAATTAATTATAGCTCGTAATTATTATTATCATTATCATTACTTTTTATAAAGTCTCTTACACTAAGAATCATCAGACATAAAGGAATTTTGGGATTTCAGCTCCTCTAACGTCTGAATTTGTTGACGAAGAAACAATATCCTGGAAATAAAAAAATTACAAACGGTCAATCTTTTGAAATAGATTTTTCTACTTTTGTTAAAAATTCACGAATGAGCATTGGATGCATACCATGATAATTTTTAAAGTAAAAGTTTATACTAATTGATAATCAAACACTCAGTAGAGAAATCGTTTATGGAACATACATTAAATGAATATAAAAAAAAAATTACAAACCTTTGTTCCTGTAGGGTTGCTTGGATTTCTGTCAGCCTCACTACCGAGCGAGCAGATTTCAGTTCCGCCGATACTCGCGTGCACTGTAGACTGCCCATTGTATGTGCTTCTTCACTTAGTTTTTGCGCCTTGAAGTAAGATTTAATAACAAAATAATTATTAAGGTGCTTGAATTTTAAAATATATACATATATATTTTTTTGTTGAATAATGAATGATACATTTCTATTTTACTATAGATTAGGAAATTATCATGCATGGTACTTAGTTAGCAACGAATGAATTGACAGTAGAAAGTTAAAATTTCATTACGTAGTCTTGACATCATTTCTAAATCGAGGTCAATTAATTGAAAAAATTGCATTTTGATATTGACACTGGCTATATGTAGAACAATTAGACGATAAAGACTCTATAGCGATCCCGGTGTAATTTTTTAGAAAACTGCCTCAATTTGGCGTAAAAGACAAAAATAAATAAGAATATAAACAAAAATACTGCTATTACCTGTTTCTCGAGGATATCCGCAGGGAACGCGCGCACGTGCTGCGTCAGGTCCTCCCGATAATGGTTGGCGAGTGAAGGTGTCAATGAGGGTGTGAGGGGCGGCTGCACCCGGGATAGCGCCTGGAGACCTCCACCGTTGCCCAAACTCCCCAAGGTGCCCAGAGTACTTATGCTCTGTAGGGAACTTATACCTTGTACACCGCTATTCGTGCTCCCAGGACTGTTCACTGTCGGTCGAAAGGGTGAATCGCGATCTTAGATTTTGAGATATAAATTTTCAGATGAATTATGGTGTCTTTATCGTCGATTTTAGTTAAATGATATATATTTTTCTTAAACTTTTTGGCACGGCAGAATATTATAGGTATACATCATTGACATGATCAATATTTTATAACTTTTAGTACAAGAGATCATCACGATAGAAATAAAAAGATTAATATATTAATGGAATTTAAAAAATATATCATGTAGACAATCAAATAAGCAAGATATTCATTAGTATTAAGTAATATTTTCTCCATAATTTATAATAGACTTTAACGATTAACGATTATAGTTTTGGCATTATTACTTATTGTATAAGCCACTCGCGAATAGCGGTCATGCCTAAAAATCAAAGTCCTCTTGTGAGTAAAGCCTCGATAATGTATACAGTGCGGCAGAGTGAAACGTTTTTAGAAAAATATAAATATAACTATTTGATTACTTAAAAAGAAGAATTCTAAACAACTTACACTTCCGAACGTCTATGCAATCCTGAGTTTCAGAGTGTGTTGGCGTTGGAGGTCCTTCGCCAGTAACATGGCTACTTGTGTCCACCTTTAATGGAGCCATAACGTCGCTTGAACAGCTAGTTCTGTCTCCTCCTGACTGCAAATTAATTTCATGTAAAAACATTATTAATAATTATTCCGTAAAAATTAACGAGGCGATGCTAGGCGAGTCGTAGATTAGGTATTCGAGTGGCGTTTATTGAAAATGTGAAAGTAGCAGTTAACGTGCGAGAGTGATGTTACTGTAACCGTGTCTAAGTGAGAACTGTGCTTCGCTTGCGCTCTATTTAGTTTATTACTTCGAAACGCTACCCTTAGGACCTCCTAAGGATGTTTAAGGGACAAACGGGGACGGGAAAAAGTAAGGATTAGGCTGTGGAAAGTACTAGGAACGAGGAGATGGAAAAATGGCAGACGAATTTGACCTGCGTATTTAGTCAGCGGGAGCCAGTAATCTGCGTCCCTTATTAAATGCTTTTCCGTCCAGTTTTCTTGCCATCGTATGCGCAGCGATTTTGTTAGTTATTTCTCGTTGCTATGCATAGATGCAGGTAGAATTCAGGTAAATAAGTACCGAAAAGGAAGAGAATTATTGATAGGAATAGTTATGCGAGGGAACAACGCGTCGGTAAGACTAACCACAGTGTTAAAATTAGTCTTTTTAAGGAATATCTTTTCGTTGAAGATTAAATTTACTTTTGTACTTGTTTCGTTTGTTATTTGTTGATAAATGATGCATCATAAACTACTTTTATGATCCTACTTTTTTACTTTTTTTTTTCCTACTTTTCCCGCTGTAGCGGGAGGAAAAGTAGGAGCGAGAGGAATTAGTATATTACACGCCTAGGGAGCAAAAGTAAAGAATATCCCAGATCGCATGTAAATTGTCACCCGTGCCGAAGGCGTGGGTAACAAACATGCGATCTGAGGCATTCTTTATTTGCTCCCATCGTTAGTATACGATTTTTTTGTCTAGTGAGCCCGAAAATACAACATTCGCGAGCGGGCGCCGGGAGCGAAAGTGGTATTTTCGGCCCACTAGGCAAAAATAGTATATTACACACCTAGGGAGCAAAAGTAAAGAATGTCCCAGATCGCATGTAAA
>UXGD01007401.1:0-10984 GCA_900474315.1 Torymus auratus | reverse complement strand
GCAGCATCGCTGGAAAGACGCGACTGTTGTGCTACAGAGGTCATACAGCCGTATCAAAACAAAGGACAACGTTTTGTATACATTTAAGAATCTAGCCGTATTACCTAGTTACTTACGGCAGAGCTCCCGAGATTCTCTCAGTGCAGGCGTAAGTCTGGGCGAATACGAAACAGTGTTAGGGAATCTAGGTAAGGTAGATCATGGTAGCCAATCCGATGATTCTGCCAAGAGCACCGGTATTACCAGTGAGGAGCTGATCCCTGAAATACGGGATCTTCTACGGGGAGGCTACACTGGGAAGTGGACCTGATGCCCCCACGGGGGCAACGAGTGCCGGCACGGTGCGTGTCTGAAATTCGGCCTCACCGGAGAAGCTTCCCAGGGAGAGGATAAAATAGGTAGGATGCACTTGCTGGGCCCGAAGAGAGGCTGCAGATAGGTTAACCCCAGAAAAAACTAGCTTTTTTCTAACTTCTTGGCCATTTCATATAGATGAATTTCTGCTAGTGGAATTTTGTCACGAAGCTAGAACTAATAATCTGGAATCATCATAACTTTAACCAAACGTTTGATTACAGGAGATGAGTCTAGTTTGATCTGGTGCCTGTAGCAAAACTTTTTAGTTTAAAAAATCATAAATTGAAGTAATAAAACTGGGTTAATATATTTAAAGATGTACTCTTGAGGTTGTACTGGCTATTCTATCTCATTAAAAAATTAAAGACTAATATTTTTGGGCGTATAATTCCCTAAAAAGCTTAATGTCCTATCATTATGTTTATGAAAGTTATAAAATATGTTTCAGAGTTATCAAGAAGTTTTTATGTGCTTTTTAAATATATATTAATTTTTATTTTTATTTAATATCTTCTGATAATAATAAAAATATATTCTCTTTTCCATTTGCTTGCCTGTTTTAAATGTTTTGTTTTATTAAACGGTTTGAAACCACTATTGTTTCTTGATACTTTAAAGTATATTGTTTAGTAAACTTTATGTAAAATGGCTGTTAAGAGTAAGTTATTATAATTCAAAAGTAGCAATTATTCAACGTAAACACTTTAAGAACGTAAGGTAGTAATTACTCCGAGAATAAGTAAGTACGTAAATGGTAATTAAACTTGGAAAGGTAGCTGCTACCGGTTATTTAATTAAAAGTACGTCTTTTTGATGACCAATCAAACTCAAGATTAGCAGTTCGAAGTTGTTTTTATACCTATAAGATGAGAATAATTCCATATTGATTGAAGCACATCTATGAAAACTAACTGAAACTTCTGTCGAAGGGCGACAAAAACGGGATGATTGATGTCGAAATGCTCGCACTTAAAGATTCAACCAAAAGTCCAGCAGCGTTGACGTCCCTGTTAGAAGAGACCGCTTTTGAGCGCTGCTCCGCGAAGCAATATATTAATTGGCGAGGGCAAGAAACGGGCGTTTTACAAGTTTTTGTCGCGCTCGGCCGATATCCCATCAGCAAAGACAAACGGAGAAAAAGCGAGTGGAATAAACCAATATATTGGGGCACAAGATGTGTAGAAGGAGACAAAAGACATTATATACAAGGTAGTAGTTCCATTCTTTTTCTTTCTCCTCTCGTTTCGCTGCTTCGGCTGCTGCCATAGCTCGTCCAATCTTTTTGTTTCTCTCCTGCGCGCCGTCCCCTGTGGGCCTCTCCGAACCCGAGTGCGCGCGCGCGCGTGAACGAGCGATCGTGCGTGCGCGAGGAGACGGAGAGAGCAAGACAGAGACAGCGAGAGAGAGAGAGAGAGAGAGAGAGAGGGAGAGAGAGAGAAGCGTTCGAGAAGAAGGCGATGCAAAAAAGAAGAAGCGAGCATCGTATAGCGCCAATTACGTGGGAAGATATAAGTTAATTTGGCGCTCGTTAAGGTGGAGAGGAGCCGGCGCTAATACTGCCTCCCTACATCTCTCGCGCTTTCTCTCTTCTTTTACGTTCGCTTCTCTCTCTCTCTCTCCCTATATCTCGTCTCTCCGCGTTACGTGCGAATCCGACTTATTACATGGTCTACCTTCTGTCTCCTTCTCGTTGGCGCCGCGCGCGCCTCTCTTTACCATTCGCCCGTCTCTCCGCAAGATCTTTATGCAGAGTCTTCTAGATAAGCGTCCGCTTGAATAGTGAATTTTGACGTTCATGTACGCGTTAACGTATAAAAGTTTTTTGTCGTAATTTTAACTTTCCTCGTTTCACGCAAAAAGAGAGCCTATAAATATGAACGTTAACCGCAGCTTTTGAGGTTTATTGCAAATTACGCGGCAATGCGTGCATGCAATATATTACAATCAATTTGTGCTATGCTATAATAATTATCGCGGAGGTATAATATTAATAATTTTTTACTATCAGCTTTATTTTCAAACAAGTTTATCCTATCTTTTTGATTAACTCTTTATACTAAATTCGTATGTCGTAAAAATGTTTAAAATCATGTATCTTCAGTATACATTTCTGAAATACGTAAGATTCTGAATAATAAGACACACTTTGGGGCAATTATAATATTAAAAGATTATAAACGAAATTGATAGCTAATTTATTACAGCATATGATCCTGCGTACGATAAAGTTCGATCGGAAAAATGACAAAGTAGCGAGCAAGCCAGATAAACCTTCGTACGATATAAATTTCCATCGTCATAAATAGCTGAAAGATTGAAAATAAAAGATACGTGACTGCAATAGGCCGGCGGGCTGAGGGCCGCTTACAGGTCGGCGTGCACGCGATTCATTCCAGTTTTGATCAGCGCGACAAGACACCGGCAAAATTAATAAATCTGAAATAGATATAAACGGTGAATAATGACGGCCGCCGCGCTCGAGCTCGCGCGCGCGTGCGCCCGTGGGGAACAAACTGCGGTCAGCATACTAGCAGACAGGCGCCGTCCAACCAGGGGCTCTCATCACTTTGCCGCTTGGTTTAGCGCTCGTCGTCGCGCACGTATTTATACCGACACTCGCTTTTACTTGTTCCTGCCCTCTTTCACACCAATTAAGTAGTATCAGTTCCCCCATGCATTGAAATTCTTTTTTCGTACCGCCTCCTCTTCTCACGCACGCATGCTTATCGTTTTTCTCGCTCATATCACGTTATCGTATACGCGTTTAGTGTCGACAGATCTACCGCGCACTGGTGAAAGAAGAAGCCCAAGTTCGAACAAACTCGCGACGTTTAAAAGTCGGAGGAAAAATTTAGTATTTTAACAGATAGGGTTCGGTCAGAGATCATTTCATCTTATATGCTCCTTGTTAACCATTCTCATCCACAATTAATTGTGGAATCAGTAAATTTAGTTTTTCACGTTAAAACTACAATAAATAATTATGTAAAACAATAGGATCAATATTGTTATAGTTTTAGAAATCAATGTATTAATTCGATTGGACTATTATTAGCTTTAAAAATAAAAAAACAAAGCCAAATTGTAAACCTGGCAATATTTTTTTCAAATAGTCATTATATGTTTAAATTAGTGGGTTTTGACGATTTAAAAAAAAAATAGTGCCACGTTTACAACTTTGCTTTGATTTTTTATTTTTAAAGTTTATAATATTCAAATTGCATTAATAAATTGATCACGTAAACTAATAATTGATCATTATTGATCTTTAAATAATTATTTACTGCAGTTTTAACGTGAAAAACTATAACTTTTGGCAGGGACCTTGCGGCTTATACAACCTTAAATGAAAATATAAAAAAAATTAAATTTTTTCTGATTCTTGCGAATATGGTAAATTTGCTACAGCTGTTGCAGTGAAAGTTAATCGCAAATGTAGCTTACAACTTTTTACTATCTATATAATATTGAGATCATTGCTAAAAATAGGAACTGCAGCTGTTGCACGTAATGGTGATAAAATTCAAAATTATGACGAAAGACTCAACGACGTGATTTGATTACTCGCGAGAATTTTTAATTTTGAACTCTATTTCGACCTTGGTTATGTTAATGATTAATAAGAAAAAAATAACATTCCTCGAACATACGAGAATTACACGTGTCAAGGTTAGTTGTACACTGTATAATTGTATAAAAAAGTTCGCAAAACTAGTATTGAATATTTAAAAATTTCACGCTCAATAGCTAAAATAATTTAAAATGTTATTTACATATATTTTCTATCACTTTACTTATGAAAATACAGACTTAATAATGAATTTGAATTCAGTCTTGTCGGGGGAATAATTAAAAAGAACGATAAACGGATCAAAATTATCTTGGCTGCAACTGACAGCTATCGCTTTATCTCGGACTTTTTTTTACTACGGCACACTTGAAATCTCCTCTTTTATGCAATCTCGCGCTCAAACTAATCGAATGCTCGTGGCGGGACAGAAAAAAAGCCGAGTGGCCGTAATCGTGGAACCAAACACGCGCGCTTTCAAACAAATGAGATCTCGTGAGGGAGGGACAAAGACGCGCGAGCGTGACCCAAATGCAAATCTTCGCGGGTTATTGTTATTGTCCGAGCTGGGCGGGGAGGCGCAAGTGCAATCTCGCAGCCAACGGTCCCATCACGCGAGGCAATTATTTTAACGTTTCGGTGCGCACCGGCAATTGCCGTGTGCGTTTGAAAACGAGAGGGAAAAGCGCCTCACTCTTGCGCGGGTTTTTGCTCTCTCGGTGTTGGTGCTTCAGCACGTCGCGCTCTCGAGAGCCTAATCTAAGAGAGGATCTTCCTCGTGGGGCGCGTTGCCCGCTGCCGGAAGGGTTAGGCAGAGGGAAAAACGCTGTACTCGGCGTCTACTGCCCCTCTAATGTGCCAATATACATTTCGCATTAACCGCGCGCTTTACCAACGGTTTTTATGCTTTCAAAGCTGTAAATACGCGACGGTTTAACGAGCCTCTTCACCAAGATCCAAATCATATATGATTTTCCTGAAGGTATAATTAAATATGTTACAGTTGATCGCATAATCAAGTAGATAACGAGGAAATCATCATTATATATACGAAAAAATGTATCACTACATCAAGATGTAACAAATCAGTGCGGTAAAGATACTTACGAAGAGAGTGCATGCCCTCGGGAGGTGGATTTCGAAAGGGCATTGAGTATCAATTTCTGGTATTTAAAAATTAAGCTTATAATGTTCGTAATTCCATCAAATAGACCCTGTATCAACGATAATCTGTTGCCTGTTGAAAACGATAAAAAGAAAAGATTATTAAAGTAGATATAGAAAATACTAAAATTTAAGCTTTGGTTGAACAATACTAATCTCTTAGGAAATTATATAAGTAATCAAAGAAAGTAATTTTACAAGAAATTATTATTATATTCAGGGAGATAAAGCTTAAATTTGAGCTTTTCTTGACTACTTTTATGATCTTTTTTGGTTGCTTGGTAATATTGTTGGTAATGCTGCTAAGCGATTAGTTTATTATTCTCGATTCGATTCAGTTTAGTTAGTTTAATTCTAGAGTTTGTTATTGATAACATGTTTAATCGTGTGTGTGTGTTACGACCTTGAATAAATTACATGTTGTTCTTTCAAAAGTGACAGTCAACAGAAGAGACAACCTTTTTTAATAAACTAAAGAATTTTTAAGATTTAATGGCCCACACCTGAAAAAATGGCCTAATTGATGGAATTACGAGTAGCACTAGGCTTCACGTTTAGATACCAGAAATCGATTCTTGTAGCAGCAGCATATAAAAATTCGTTTCCCGGAGGGTGTGCACTCTCCTTGTTAGTGCCTAAACAAACCTTAGAAAATTCTTTGCCCATGTGTATAAAGACAGCAGGTGAAAAAAAGCGAGTTCCGCGTGCGCAATTTAGGCGAGAAAAGAGTCGACGGTGCACGATGCAAGCAGTATAACCCCTTAATCGGCCGACTCGCTTGCTCGCTCTGCAGCTTCCGAGCGCGCGCCTACATAGTCTTTTCTGATATAACCATTACGCAAGAAGCGCGAGCATCAGATTGTCAGCGCGAAAGGTGTCCCGCCACGTAACTCGCTGCACGCTCGCATACCCGCGCGCCGACTTGATTAGAACTTACAATTACTTGAGCAATTCGCGCTTCATTTCACCGAAGAGCCACTTTCCATTGCCTTGCGCGCGCGCGCGCTGGTATATACACACGACGTTTGAGCTTCCTGCTAAATTTTAACGAAAATCCGCGCTGCTAGCATGGGGTAGTTTCGTAATTCCATTACGAGCCACTGGGGAGAGTATCATGAGAAAGCGATATACCTACGGGTGCGGATTGCGAAATTTTTAGAAAACGTGAGAGAGAGGCTTTTGCAACTTTGTACTCTGTATACCGTGGAGAAAAGCCCATTGTGTGCCATTGCGGTTCGACTACATGCAGGAAAGTGATTGTCAGCGAAAATTAAATATAAAATTATAATTGATTACGTACAAAGAAAATTAGTTTTTTCTTCTAACGAGAAAGTATCAGGATCAAAAAAATTCTAGCCAATGAATTTAATCGTTTCAAAGATTACTTTTAGTTCAAGTAAATAAAATTAAACTATTATTACTTCAATAATAAGATTATTTATTAAATAGAATTAAATGTCTGAATAATCAATATGTGCTAAAGTTTTTTAATAATTCCGTGATATTGTAATGTTTCTTATATGTTGGTTGAGTATATCTGCTTTTAAAATCTAAAATGTTTAGACTCTCTTTCCAAGTATATAATTTGTTATGTAATGAATGGGATTTCTAAAAACCGAGCGACCTAATAATTTCTTCGCGTGTTTATATTTTTTGCAATTTCCGAAATGAGAACCTGATTTACAGTGAAAATCTGATATCTAAAATTATATGAGTAAATACGTACAAGTCATGTAATATGTAATATGCTGTATCGTTCTAACAGTCTATAATAAGTTCCTGGATTTTGTGATAATTTCGCTCGATACACTCCGCAGTAGAATTTCAAACAATTTTAAACGTATTATAAGGAAATCCAAAAGTCCACTTCATTAATTAATTCTATATCACATTTTATCAATTATTAAATAACTTAAAATAAAAATATAATGCATTTCGTCCATTAATAATTTATAAAAAAAAAATGTTATTCTTTAATCTATGTGCACCGTATTTCACCGATATCTGTAAAAATTTATGGATGAACTAAATGTAATTAAAATTCATTCTGTGATAAAAATTTTCCTAAAAAGCAATCACATAAGCCTCGAGGCGTACGAAACAAAAGTAGATAAAAAGGGATAAACTAAAGAGGAAGAAAAAAGAGCTCAGCCGGGGTATCTCTTCGGCTATATCGAGCGATGCCTTTAGAAAACTAGCAGCGCAAGGAATAGCAGACACGCGGCAGACGTATAAGCTTCAAGTTGACGTAGAGGGATGTGGGCAACGCCATTGCATTACAGCATTAATTTCGGGGTTCAACGCGCCCTCGCACTCGCGCGCGCTCGCACACACACACACACACACATTATACATGCGCAGTCTCGGTCGCTCACGCAAGGGGCTTCGATCGGCCGTGATCTTAGCTCTACAACTTTCGGGCCGCAGCTTATAGCGCGTGTCTGTCTATCGCTCCCCCTAAAGTCGCCGCTGCCGGCGACGTCGAAGGCGTTTTTCCCAGAAATTCGTGCCCCTCTCCCCCCCGAGGCATTTTTTGCCGGGGACCTTGATCAGGGTCAGGAAGTCATTGGCTTCGGATTTTTGGCTGCAGCTCGTGGACGCACGTGGGATCGGGGTAGGGTCATTTGCCTTGAATGAAATCCACACGCGCTGCAGTTTAGCCGGGCTAATTCATATATCTTCGGGGTCTGTGCCCGGCTTTTTGCAGTTGCCGCGAGCGAACGCACACGGCTAACCCTCGCCGCTGCTGGGTTTCTGCATAATATATACGCAGAATTATACGCGGATTTCTTTGTTGCCGAGGCGGCGGCTGACGCTGACGAAGGATGCGAAAAGTGAAATTTATGGCAGTGAATTTTTTTTTTAACCTTCACTTTTTTTTCATCGGAGGCATATAACTTTGGCCCTCTTTGATTTAGAGAGCTCGCGTGAATGGGCTACTTCTAATCTTAGAACATGTTGTAAGGGCCAAAGATTTTTTCGACAATTTATGAATATAATATTTTGTAAATAAACAGCAATATGCTTACAGCTTGTATTCATACGTCAATATTTTTATCATGCTTCTTTGCATACGCATTTCTAAAAAAGTACGATAATAAGTGCTGTAGTGATAAGAGAATCATTAACTGAAATTATATTTTTGGACATTTCAATTATGTACTGTGATAAATATAAAGTACGCAACGCATATTAGTCTTATCGCTAATTGCATAAAATAAGTTGTGCGTATGATTAGATGTACTAATACTGTAAATAAAAACACTACTCTATCTGGAATTATGACGAATCAATATAGTATTCTAGTATTTACTTCTTGGAAATTCTTTTTATTCCAAAATTAATTAAAAATTATGAAACGTTCCATTAGTATTTTTGTCGTCACTTATGTTACCATGAATTATCATATTATGAACTTCATATAAATATTACTTTCTTAAAGGCAGAATTTTGTAATTTGAAATGCTTTTGAATCTGGAATTGTATTTTTCAGAAAATATGTCTATATGTATGTGCGAGCATAAAATTAAAAATCAAAACAAATTCTTATTTCATACCTATTATCGTCAACTGATGAAACAATAATGTTCATGTTATTTAATAACCACCATATTTTGTATGCAATGATTCTTCTGATTTTTCAAGACATTTTCATTTTTTACTTGTATAGGCGAGATGAGATTTTGGGCTGATGTACAAATAAAATACCGAAAAATACTTTAAACTTGTTTGGGATCGTCTGTTCTTATATCTTCTTCATCTTTAGATAATATATCCTTTAATTGCACGTTGATTCCGTGAACTTATTGAACTAATAAAACCAATGAAACAGATAAGTTATTTTAAATAACAAAGTATAGAGTCCGTCAGTATTAAAATCTACCATTAAAAATCAGTAAAATTCAATTTTGCCATATAACCATATCCCTTTATAAAGAGAGAACGCGATTTATATCGAAGTGCAGCCAAAAGTATTGTCCCTAATAAATTGGTCAAGGTATCTGACTAATTTCATGTTTTAGCGAAGAGCGCTGTAAATTAACTTCAACGAAAAAGAAATGCAAACAAATAACACGCGCGCGTAGCGCGCGTCATTTCCATTTTCTAGTATGATAAATATAACGAAGTTTCGGATTAGATATCATTTCAAAATAAGTGATAAAGTATACTGGATGTTTTCCCAAATACTCAAATATGCTTTATCTTTATTTATAAAGAAAAACTTCCTCTTTGGAGGAAGCAAAAACATATATTTATCTTTTAATTGAAATCACGTTCGAATTACCTTGAACGATTCTTTTCTTATGAAAGATATATGTAATTTTAATCGAATATTGCTTCATTGTGCAGAAAAGTTCCGAATTTTAAAAAGCCAGATATATTTTCGAAAGTGTTAGGAAAGAATACATTACATGATTGTTAGAGTTTTTAATTTATGTTTTATTCTTTTTCAATTAAAATAGTGTAATTGAAAAGAATCAAGAAATCGAAATTTATTCCGTGCTACAGAAGCATGATACAAAACAACATATACTTATTCAAATATACATAAATCCAAAGTCATTCTACTCGTTTAATATCGTTTAATTGATTTCCAGCATTAGACTGTAACTGAAATTGAGGAGCGTGAGAATTTTAAAACATACATTATATTATTTTAATCACGTTTTTATAGAAATAACTTAAAAAGCAATGAATAAAAGCTCTCGGATTATTACTGCTTCAAAATAATTTTAAAGAATGGATACAAATAATGAATATTTGTTTAATTTTCAACTAGCGTATATAGTCTTACACATTTATATGCATGCATACGAACACATATTACACATTTAAAAAAGATAGATCTTACTATTGAAGCATTGTATAACGTATTTGAATTATGTGTCCACGAGAAACTCAGTTTCTAGCTTTGACTTATATAAGAGATATAACTAAATCTCACGCCATTGCACAGTCGAAAACACATAAATCAGTTTGATACAACATAATGCGATAATCACCACCATATTCGCTGTATTGAGGGGGCCAGCCTGAGTTAAAGCCTGAAAAAATAGATTTTAGTATAATTAGTCAGGTAATTATTTTTTCAAATATATATAAAAAAACAACTTTATACCTCAAAAATATACATAAAAAACAACATTTTAGCATCTCCCTGGCTCCTATATTTTGATATATAAGTGTGTAATATGACCATTGGATTGAAGTATCAATTTTTGTATATCATCTCATGTCTCACAGCGCTACTCTGGAACGCTTAGACCAAAATGAATGAGTGAGTGGGGAAAATCTTGTTTATATATATTTACACAAAATTAAAGGAGCATATTTTTGAAAAACTTTAATTCTTCCATTAATATACATCTTTGAATAATTTTTTAATGATTTTTTTAATGATTTTTCCAAATTTTTCACATATTTCTATATGTAAAAATTAATTCGTTGTCTGTTTCCAAAATCTGCTCCGTTAATTTTGTTACAATATATATAAACAAGATTTTCTCCACTCTCCTATTCATTTTAGTCAAAGCTTTCCAGAGTAGCGCTGTGAGACATGAGATGATAGACAAAAATTGATACTTCAATCCAACACACTTATAACTCAAAATATAGGAGCCAGGGAGGTGCTAAAATATAGCTTTTAATGTATATTTTTGAGGTATAAAGTTGTTTTTTTATATAGATATGAAAAAATAATTACCTGACAATTATACTAAAATCTATTTTTTCAGGCTTTAACTCAGGCTGTCCCCCTTAAGGTACACGTTTTTTGACTATATCCCGATTATGAAACACTCATATTTAATACATATGTGACATCCGTCGTCACGTATTCATTGACATACTAATAATGTATATCGCGCGATCGCCGTCAGCAGTTTCATAAGCGCT
>UXGD01007400.1:0-10984 GCA_900474315.1 Torymus auratus | reverse complement strand
ATCATGTTCCTAACCTCAAAAACAAAAAATCAATAGATAAATAATACGCGCGAAGCGCGTTGAATGTAGCTAGTAAAATAAAACAATGACTATAGACCTGAATAAAGTTCACGTGTCTGTCATTTATTATCCTTTTAACTAAAAAACGAACTCAACATTAAAAAAAATAGTTTAAAAACTTATTAAAATGCTTTAATAAAATGCTTTAAATATTTAAAACATTAAAATACGTTTATGACTCTTCTCTGATAATTTACTTATAATTAAAATAAATCATGATGACCCAAAATTCATCAAGTACAATTGTAAACCCATTATAACTGTTTCTTCGCTTCGTAAAATACACCTATGAAGCGCAATAAAAATGAAAATAAAAACCTCCCTCTTAATCACCGCCGTAAAAAAAAAATATATATGGTAATTGATTCCGCAACCTCAACGAACCACTAATGAAACCCATTCACTCCTTCCCACTCTCTGCAACCCATAAAACTCCCCTATAACTCGATTAACCTTCTCTCTCCCTCTCTCACCGAAACCTACCATAACCTCACCACAACGACAAAACGCAACCTGCAGCAAAAAAGAAATCAGCCTCCCCACTCGTATAAGCTTGATCGAGCTGTGCGGAGTCAAACCCTACGCCCACCGGCGCAGCTATTAGCAAAATTGCCCGCCGCAAACTTTCCAGCGGCTTAAACTCACTCTACTCTCTCGCTCTTCTTGTAACCATATGTACAGCGAGCGCGCGGCCGCAAATTGGCTGCCGTGCGCGCGTGTACACACATATACACACACTGTAATACGCGCCGCGCCCATTATGAAGTACGCGCGCTCTATACACGTACGTGCGAGGCAAAATTAGCCCGCGGAGAACGACTTCCAATTGCTTTGACAAATTGCCCGCGGCGCGATAGATGTGTTTGCTCGGAGAACCGGGGAGGGAGAAGAGAGTAGAGAGATTGATGAGGAGGGAATTATTTTGCGCGAAATTTTGACGGTTTAATATGACGCGCTGTGGTTACGAGGGAATTTGTACGTCGCGCGTTTCGGGGTACGTTTTGGATTACGGCTCTGTATGTTTCAACGCGCGCAGTGTGGCTTTGCCCGAGTGTCGGATGATGGTTTGCGCGGATTGGTAGGTTTCGAATTTTAGAGGTGTGCAGAGAGAGAGAGAGAGAGGGGGCTTCGAATTGGAATTGTTTTCGTTAAATGTTTCGAGCACAGTTCGTAAGCTCTTCGACTGTTGTATATAGTACATCGATTTTATACATTTTTATTGTACACGTTGTTTGAGTAAAATATAAAGTTTGATGTGAACTGGATATTCGAGAAAGTTTGCAATTCGCCCTTAAAAACGGATTAAACATTTTGCGAATCGAAATTTTGCGAATTGCAGGGCAAAAAATCTGACACAGTTTTATACTGGGGGAGGTATATTTCTCTCGTGTTACGCGATTTCTATTTCAATCACGGTTTTTTTAAAAGGGAAGAAAAAGAGGACGCGCGTGAGGAAGAAAATGGAAAAACAAGAAAGCTTTCAAAAAGTCGCCATGAAAGTCAAAGGGATCGGACGGGAATAGCATAAAAACCGGATTTCATATTCCATTTCGCTATTTTCATGGAAACTTCGTGTGCTATCCCCTTTTTCTGGGATTCGAAAAATGATTGGTTTCTAAAACTCGGGATGGTTCTCTGTCCCCTACGGCTTCTCGACGATCCTCGCGTTATTTTACGCTGATTTCAAGTGGCTCCAGCGCGAAATTAGATCCGGAGCGGAGAAGTGAAATCTGCGATCCTATTTTTTTCGATTATTTCTGTGAATGAGAAGTGAATTGTAAGCTCCTTTGATATATACTTGAAAAGTATTTTGTAGAATGTTATACTTTATCTTTAGGAACAATGAAAATTATTCACTCAATGCAGATACAAATCTATATTATATATTTATACAGTTTTATCTCCCTCGCTACAATAGATTCTCTTATTCGGAAATAAAAAAAAAAAGGTTAAACGTAGAATAGAGAAATATAATTCATCCGCACGACCGATTAATAAATATTTCAATATCCGGCATCGCGGTGCGCGCCGGGGCTCTTCGAAATTTTCAATTCCCCGCTGAAAGATTAAAAACCCAGAGAGCCATCCTCTTTCTCTCTCGACTGGGCTGCATTACAGCTGGGAGAGGGAGAAAGAGCAATAATTAACCCCCGCGGGTAAAAAGAGGACCACTACAACTCGACTCCTTATTGGCTCTTTCTCTCACTCCTTCAATAACGGCAATCGCCGAATCAATAAGGCACACTCCTACCTCAGAGACTCTATATATTACCACCTCTATAGCTCGCCCGACGAAAAATGAGTTTCGCCGTGCGCTGCGGATCGCACATTCAAAGAGAGAGGGAGAAAGAGAGCGCGCCGTCGTCATTTTTCGCGCGAGCAAAGTCCTTTATCGGTGGCGAGAGGCGATAAAAGCACCACCGCACCGCTGGGTTAAAAATGAAGCGCTTTCTCGGTTTTAAAGTGAAATTCCGTAAGAGAGAGAGGGAGAGAGAAAATCGCGCGCGACTGCGGATATGTAAAACTGTAATAGAAAGCGGAGAGGGCGCCGGTGAGTGAGAAAAATGTCGAGTGATTTCGGTAGTGGCAAGTCTCACTCGACGGAGGTTTAGCGAGTATATATACGACTTTGATGAATTCGTTCTAACTGTATAATATAGCCCAGTAGTAGGTTTATTGTTAATAAAAGTTTCTAGAGCCGGCGTCGGATTATTATGTCGATGAGAAACAATAACACTTTCGTAAATGAATAGCGCAGCGCATATACGGATGAGGAAAAAGCGGGAGAAAATGTAATAAGATATCCCGAGCGGACGTTTTTACAGCCTTCTCATGTAAGAGCGGGGCGATTAAATTCTTCTAAGGTTCTTTACGATTCAAATCAAGGCATGGCCGTTATACGTGCGGGGCATTAAAGCGCGGGGTAATTTTCTCGGTAACCGCGCGCTCGGTTATCCTTTTTTATACTTACTCGACATTCGCGTTGAAAAGGGCCCTGCGTCTGTATTTAATCAAGCGACGTGTATAGAGAGTCGTCGAAAAGAATATTACAGAAGCGAAGGACTATATAGAAACTCGGAGCCCTCAGGGTGCGTTTCGACTTTGGCGGTCGTCGCGCAAGTTTCACGGGCACTTGGAACTCACGCGGTTCAGGTCCCCGGGCGTTTCGGATTTTGGAGAATGCCGAATTCCTGGCGTTGCTTCGAGAGGACAGTAGCTTTCAGCGTCGCCTAATCCCTCCGAAATTTGCGTTCTACTTTTTTGAAAATTATTGGATTACATAATTATAATACAAAAGTTGAATTAACAAACAAAGTCATATATCGCTCACTTCGTTCCCTTCCCGCTGCGCATCCGTTGCTCCACAATACACATATATACATACAACACGCGTATAAACTACACACCTACGCCCACACACGACGACGACGTTCCCAAAAGCCTGTACGCGGCAATAAATCTCGGGCGGGCGCGCACGCGGGGGCAGGAATTACGTCATATTACGCGCGCGCGCTCGCGACGCAAATTCCATTTCCGGCACGCGTCCTGCAGATTCGAATTAGCGCGAGCCAGCGAAAATTCAAAAGAGCTGCGAAAATGCCGAGGAAGGAGAGAGAGTTGCGCGTAACGGAAGGATGGAGAGTGCGCGCGCGCACTATACTCTCTCGTTAGACGTGTATTCTTTCCGAGAGGGCCTCGTCGAGAGGAGGAATTTAGAGAGTGGAGGGTGATCGATTGGGCTCCGATTTTTTTGTTTTCGTTGATTTTGACAGGAGGCGGGATAGTATGGGAAGAATTCACGGTAATTGGAAATTTTCGAAAGGTGAGCGAACTTTAACTACACGGAAAAAAATATCTTATGAAAAATTAGTGCAATATTTACTAAAAATTACGAGAGGGTTAATGAAAAGTGGGACAAACTTGTATTCTATCAAGTTTTACAATATACTATAGTAATTTTGACGAGAGGTTGAAATTCATGAAAAAAAGCCGCCCCAAGAACTATAGGTTCGAACCCTCAACCCTTCGATTATGAAGCTATACTTTTATCCAAAATCGGCCACCACCGTACTTATAAATAACCTTGTCTACATATGGTATACCCTGGTTTATCGGCGGCCGTCGCGCCAACTAAATTACGATATACTGTCTATTAAATTTTCAGTATAACTTCGACTAAAAGTTAAACCAATTCTATTAATTTTTAGTAGATATCTATTAATTTTGAATAGATAATATGGTAAAAATTATTTTCTATTCCGTTAAAATTTAGAATTTAAATTTTTACCATATTATCTACTCAAAATTAATAGTAACTATAATAAATTTTAAAACTTTTTCTTTTAATTTTTAATAGAACTATACTAATAATTAGTAAAGGTATACTAAATTTCTAAAGAGTGTGAGTTTGTCCCACAATTAGTTGAGATTATAGTAATCTTTCATAAAGTATTTCTTTCCGTGTACAGTTCTAGGGATAATAGACTTGGTTCTAATTTAAATACGAATCATATATATTCGAATTACTCTACATATTCTTTTTTAAACAAATTTTTGTTCTATTAATTAATTAAATTTTACGATAGAAGAGCAGTAAAGCACTCGACAACCATCCCAAACGCATGTACAACAAGCATCAACAAAATTTCGCACTTATACAGTCGCTTTTCCATCTCCACTTTCCTCCTCCTCCTCGCCTAAACCTAAAACTACTTACTAACATAAAGACGGCGCGAGTTCCTCTTCCAACTTAAATCAGCTTTCACTTTCCCGAACACGATTCCCGCGCCTCCTCACACATCTATCCCCATCTCTCTCTCTCTCAACCGGCATAAATTCGCGTGCGCGCATCTCGTGTTTCTCAATCTCGCGGCGATTTGAACTAAGCCGAAGAGAAGACTTACCGTCGGATTCCTTTCTCTGCGCGAACTTTCTATATCCACCTTCCGCTCGCAGGGAAGTAGTTTCGGCGCACTATCGCAGAGGTATTTTTTTACGCGGGTTGGCTCCGATAGCACACAGTAGTAGTAGTTTCGAGTCTTTTCGGGGTTAGGGTGCTGAGATGTCAGATGATGGTCGTTTGTTTTCAAGGGGGGTTCACGTCGTGTCCGAACGTGAAAGGGATAAGTGGAAAGTTGCTACAGCGGGGAGATGAGATATTTTTCCCTGCTTTTCTCGACGTTGCTGCGATTCGAGAGAAAATATTCACGTACGTTCCTGCGATAAATAAATAAAAGGCTGAAACAACTAATAAACGAGGGGAATGCTGTGTAAAATGCTCGATTTTTCGTTACATCTGCCCTTCCGCATTAAAAAAGAAAGAAGAATGTGTGCCTGCCACCGTGAACGAAAAAAAAACCGGGTCACCGAATAAAATTAATAAATATTTAACAGCGCACACCTGTCGCGCCCAGAAAGACACACACAATGCGCGCCTCTGTAATGCTGAAAATTTTAACAAAACTCGCGCGCCTCCTCGCGCATAAAAGATGCGCGCACACTCGCCTCGCTCTCCGCACCGGAAAACGAATGAAAGAAAGAAAATAAGCCCAGGCTGTGCACGTCTCACCCTAAGCTCCATGCTGGTGTAGTGCTTTTTACATGCATCACCTCCGTGCGCTGGGGCCGCGATAAATTCACGAAATTAGTTCCAGCGTCTCGAGTCTTCCGCATCCGCTCGCGCATATACGCAGCATTATCGGATATAATCGCCTTACGTCCGGGGAAATCATTGTACGAAAGAGCCATGGTGGAAATGGATTCCATTATTTGCCTAATAAATATAGCTAGTTTGACCAATAGGCGTAAAAAACTATAGTCACTTTTTTGGACATTCTTATTATCCATCCATGAAACGATTTTCCCAATCATGCTCGCCATTTAATAGACAGAATAATGTAGATACGTTTTTTCACAGATTTACGTTAGCTTATTTATCAGTATTTAAAAGATATTAAAGTTGGCCATCAGTATTTTTAGTTAGGAAATGGCTAGTAAGAAGCTTGTTATTATGGCGAGGAGCGAGAGAGACAGAATTTTGATCACCTGAAACGGTACTAAACGAATGTAATGCTAATAATTCGTATATAATTTGGTTATAGCTATCTTTTTTTTAATATTAGGATCAAATTACAGAGATAATTTTGTATTACATTTTAAGATTACCTTATCTCCATTAAATAGAGATGTAAACGGAACAATCGTTTCATTACTATCCAGAAATTAGCTATTAATTATTCCAGAAACTAGTTATTTATTCAGTTTCTGGCCATTTTTCGATAGAGAAATTTCTATACTAGGGAGTGGAGAGGTGTTTTGCATACACGAGGAGAAATTAGTTTTAATAATTTCTGGAAGACTGTTGTTACGATCCACCGCGTGCGCTGCATTTTGACGAGTTGTTGTTGTTGTTGTTGTTGTACGGGGATGATGGGAGAGGCGTAATTGGAGAGCGTTGAAAGGGGTTGGGGAATTGACGAGTGGGGCTTGCGAGTAATTAAGATGGTAGGGAAAAAAGTATGGTTTGGCGAAAGTTAGCATCGGTTGTGTATGGGTATCGTATATTATGAAGTCTATTTAGCTGGAACTTATGTAGCCGTTAAAATTAAAAGGAAAATTGTTTTCTTTTTTCGTTAGAATGTTGTAAGTTAGACCATGAATATTTATGTTGCATAAATATCTTACAAAAAGACTTATACCTTACACATTCTGCTGAAGTAGGTTTACTCGAAGCAACTCACCTGTAACAAAACAAAAAAAGTTCTAATAAATAAATATTCAAATATTTTTCATCAAAATCTACACCTCGCTCATAAATATTATTCTTTTTCTCTATAAATCGAGGCCAAAGCGTTATATCACTATCACCTCATGCAACCACACAGCCACATCGAATTCGTCATTTCCACTCGGAAAAATCGCGTGTCAGACATCAGACAACAACCCTTCCGTCAATAGACGCGCGCAATCGTAATAACTCGAGCGGAAAACCCATTTTCCATACTAGACCTAGAAAAAAGGTTATACCGCAAAATCGTTCCCCGTCATTAATCGTCTACTTTTCACCCGAATAGCGGCTGCCTAATCCGGGAAATTCCAGCCGCGCGGAGCTCGCGTTGCAAATGAAATTAAAGCGCGCGCGCGCGCGAGAAGCGAATTACCCGATAATTGAAATCGGCGCGCGGACGTGCGAGGGAATAATGATAAACAGATGCGGGTGCGTGGTTTATTCGAGCGGGTGCGATGCAAGAATAGAGGAGGGATTTCGAGAGTTATTAGAGGGTTATGGACGATTAATTAGTGTCTCTTCGTTTCATTTCGTATGCCGCATTGAGAGTAGATTTGGTAAGTGCAGGGGTATGCGATGCTAGTTTATATGGACGAGTGAATAGAATTGAATGAAATGTTCACGGCAACATATAAGGTTTTTCACAATAGTGCAAGCTTTGCAGTAAGGGGAATTTAATCACATGCGTATACTGTTAGGAAATTAAATTATTAACTGAATCAAAAGTAATTGAATTAGATCACTCGAAGAAACAAAAGTTGCAATTATCCACTTTGAGTGATGGTATTCTACATCATCATTTGTATGTTTGAATAAGTATCAAAGTGATGATAGCATAAATTTCAAATCTTTATTTATAATGTGTTCATTAAAATGATTTTTAATAGTCCTATATAATAAAAACAGCCACGTGTACATGACATTTGAGAAATCTACGTTGTACTTTCATTATCTTTTCAGAGACAAAGCAGTACATCAGTTCAACAAAAACTTCTCGCCACAAACAGGGAAAAGAGGGGAATTCCACTCAAAGGGCGAAATATTGAGTAATTACGTAGCTGTCTCTAATTACCGCATTACCCCGTTCGCAAAAAAATGTACTACCAGCTGCACCACCTCATTAGCACGGTGTTTATTTCCGTGTCCCGCTTGCGCACTTCCCGAAAAACACTGCGAAATTCGCCTGGTAAAAATGAAGTAAAGTGATAATTTTCAAAAATTTCGTTTCAAACTTTACATCATGACTAAGCCTTTATGCAACAACTACACTTACACAATCCTAACTTCTCCAAAAAAAACTTTGCATCCTTAGAAAACTACCGGACCACGTTTACATACGTACCTATATCTCGAATTATATACAGCAACCATTGTTTCTAAAAAAAAAAAAAAAAAAACAAGAAAGTAAGAAGAAAATATAACGCCTGTAAAAACTAGTCCAAATTTCCTCGCCCCCGTTTTTCGCGCGAGTTTATTTTCGCCAAGCGCGCGAGTACCGGAGAACAAGTCTTTTGTAGTTGCTCGACGCGCTTGACTTATAAGGAGGATTTCGGGATTCCAGGTCATGAACGGGCCTTTATTGAACTCTCTCTCTCCCTCTCTTCTCGTGGCCGAGGTGTTTCCCCGTGCCAAAAACTGAAATCTACGAGCTCGAGTTTGATCTCGTAAGACCTCCGCCGCCGGCGCGGCGCGGCTCCAGCAGTAGTAGCGTTATAGACAGCTCGGCTCTGATAATAGTTACTCGGGTCAAATATTAAAAATCCTGAGCGGAATTTACGGGCTCGTAAATGGGAAAAGTCCGATGGGAGTTGGAATTGAATAATTTTGAAATTACGCGCGGCTTTGCAATGGTTTATCGTTATTGAAAAAATTTCTATTACGAGGTAATAAACCGGTGTTGTGCGGACGTGAATTATTGTTGTCGATAATTTTGCTAAATTCGCCGGCGGGCTAGTGATTGTGCTATACGATATAGCACAATCACTTGAGAAAATCAATGAAAATGTACTTTGTAATCACATATATGTAGTTGCCTAGTTCCTACATGACGTTGGTTTTTCAGTTCGTAAAAGTTTCCTTACAATAGATAAATAAAATTTTATTAGTAACTATATTCATTTTTGAAACCATATTCATTTTTCGAGAATTTTTTAAATTTTAAAAGAAATCATTTCAAATTTTCATTACCTGCCGACTATACTTTAAATAATTTCCAAATAAATCACCCCTCTTCAACTAAAACACCTACTATCTATTCCTCCCAATCAAATTTTTATACTAAACATATCATTTTTCCTTCCGGAATATCACCAGGGCAACATCGTCCATTTCCCGTCGGCAATCACGGAGCTAAGACCACCCCCACCACCCCCACCCGGCAAAACCGTAATTCCACAAAGATTTTTCAACGTCAAACGATAAAAACCGACCTCTCTTTCTCTCGCTCCGGCAAACGAACCTCCACCTCTCCCAACCCCTCCACGTATAGAAAATGACAAAGCAATGGAACTCCCCTTTAAAAAAGCGCGGCGCGCGTAGCCCTTTAAAGCCCTCGCTAGCAGCAACGCTGATCGATTTAACCTCTCTCTACCAACGGCAATTTTCATTTTCCCCCCGCTTTTCCGGCTCGTTTGACTAATTGGCCCGGGCACACGACGCCGCCATGACGACTTATTCCACGTCCCTTGGGTACGTTGTTCGATTGATTTGCACGCGAAATTTAATTGGCGGCGGTCCCACGTCGTATAGGTTCTTTTTTACGCGAGTGTACGCGCGGCGGGTTCATTGTTTCCGGGGCGCTTTTGAAGTGCCGGCGGTGCGCGAGCTTTTTTCGAGCGATGCGATGCGCTTTTGCCGGGCGCCAGAGCGGGGAAAAAACTTTTTTTAATCCGAGAAAGTGTTCGGTGATGGTGCGGTGTATATAGGTGCAGGACGAATGGATGCCGGGCTGATGGGAGAGAGAGGCGAAGTTTCTTTGAATGATCAGAGAGGTCGGTGGGGTGGCTTTTTGATTACGCGGGGATTGAGAGGGAAGTTGAGAACAAAGGGGGGTTTGCTTGGAATAGTGCTGGTGAATGAATTTTTATAGGCAATTTTTATAGTAAAAAAAATGGATTGCTGTTGGTATTTGTTTGATCGTATGGGACCTTCTTTATCGTTGGTGGTATAATTGATTTTCACTAGGGCTGCACAAGAGCAAGACAATACAACTTTTCTATAATTCGGTGGCTTCTAAGAATAACGACTTATCTCCACTTTTCATTATTTCGAGTAAATCAAGTTTTTAGTTTCGCAGTTTCAGATAAAAATGCAACACTGCGTCTATGAATAGTAATCCAAATAACATATTCTTTACCGTAGTAATCGAGTTTCACTTACGTGGTTATTCCGGGAATAAACAATCATTTCAGTGGATTTACGTGGTTTTTCCGGTCATAATGGCTATTATATTGTTTTTTCGGCCACTACACGGAAAACAATTTCGTTTAATGGTTCACCGCATGACCGTAGCGCTATTGTCCGCTAGTTTCGTCGATTCAGTCTCCGAAATCTGGCGGAATGCTTCCCTCACAAAAAGAAAACATCATTTTGAGGTTATGTTGTCATGGGACTATGGGATGTTTACATCCCGTCGGCGACTGAGTCGTCGAAACACGGAGACTCAATCGCCGAAACCACCAGTAAATAGTTTCCCGTTATTTCGGTAAGCGACAACCAGTCACCGAAAGTGTTTTCGGTATATATATGATAAATATGAACTATCGCTCACGAGAGCTTGTAGGGGCAAATCTGTGTATTTTTTCTAATAGAACTATCTTGCTGTGGGTACACTTATAAGAATAAGGAACGTCTGTTTCTCTTATAGAAAAAGTGGAGTTGTATCATTTTTTCAGGATAGTGAATGGAAAAAAGTGGAGTTATAGATTTTTTCGGGAATTATCTTTTAAAAAAATGTGGAGTTATGTGTTTTTTCCGGGAGTTATTCTAAAAAAATGGAGATAAGTGGTTATTCCTGGAAAATGTTGAAAAAATGGAGTTTTAGCATTTTTCCATGTGTTGATTCAAGAAAGCGAGTGCACTTTCGAAATTTCTGTCACGATAGCGTGATAGAGGACTGTTCGAAGATAAGAAATAAGG
>UXGD01007399.1:0-10985 GCA_900474315.1 Torymus auratus | reverse complement strand
CCCCCCCCCCAAGACTAAAGCCAGACATCAGCCAGACTAATTTTTTTCTCGGACACGTGCATTTTTTAGCACATTCATTTATTTGAGATTAATATCCAGCACGATGGACATCCCCGGGTCAAATAAATTTTATTAAGGAAATAAAATACAATATAATATTGAAAATTTCTCCATTAACTCTAAATAATTCGCTAGTCAAAATTGAGGAATTCATTTTTGAAGTTCGAAAATATAGGGAATTTGATTCTTTGCACAAATAGAAGTATCGCAAAAAGGTTTAAATATTGCTATAGAGTAAATAGTGATTTTGTAAACAGTATAATTATTACGTCTTTATATATTATCTCGTATAACAGAAATATTTTATGATTCTTATATATGCGACTTACGACGAAACCTATTTACCATAACTGAATATATTTTCTGATGATTCTGCAACCCTTGTATTATACAATACACAAATTAGTACAATAAAGTTACAAACGGTATTCACAGACTCCAGCTACACTTTTTCAATATCATCAAAAATCTTCCGCCCACGTGACCCGCAACACAGCCCCTGACACGTGCTCATTCCGTCGGAGCATCAGCGAAATATTTCAGCAACGTTACCGAAGCCTTTCAGAAACGTCTCTCGGCAATATTACTTTCCTGATGGCTGCCTCACCCCCTCTCCCACACTCGATCATCCTCTCAGTGCTGCGCAACACGTGCCAGCTCTCGCATATACATACATACACCACTGAGCTCGCGTGGCTGTTTTCGACGTCGAATCCATCGAGCTCTTATCGGTTCATCCACCAACGAGTCTGTATGTGTGTGCCGCTCCATCAAACGTCTTAATCTTTGACGTTCCTCGAGGGGTTCGTGTATGTGTGTGCGTAGGATGAACTCAACGCGCGCGCTTGTAGGTACGAACCGAGCTGTTCATTAGGCTTCCCACGTGCCTGCGCCAGACGTAGCTGCGCGTGTAATCCGCACGGAAGTCAATTCAGAAGAGGGACGTCGATACAGGAGTAGTATAAGCGCGGTTAAGTACCCAGAGATGATTTTGACTTTTGTATGCCGTGGAGGGAAGAGGGAAGGATATATCCTAGAGGGTTGAGCGATTGGTTTTCAGCGGCTGAAGGTGACGTTTTTAAGGCGAACTATAGGATTTTTTGGGGGTGACAGTAAGTGTTGGAGATTCATTGCCTTGGAAAATTAAAGTTACGGGAGTGGGAGGCAAGAGGACTTGCAGAATTTTGAAAAATTTGGGTTGGGCACGTGATGAAATTATTAAACTGAAATAGTAACAAATGATGCTGTTGTCATGGTTAACAGTGAAATAAATTTTGTTCATCCGAATTATTTGTTTATACATATAAATCATTTCTTCAAAATTTCGACATCTCAAATAGCACTTAATCCTAATATATAATAACAAAAAAGAAATGTTTGAATAAAAGAGTTTAAGTGAATGTTAATTGGGTAATAAATAAAACTAAAGTATATTGAAATAGTTAATGACAATATTATAAAAATGTAGTTTTATACTACTGCTCATACTGTGTGGTATTAAATTTATCAAAATAAGTAATTATAGGTAGTACTTAAAAATACAGTAGTATTATCATTGTAACATATGAAAATAATACCATTCCTTATCAAAATGGGAAACTCAATTATATGATAAAAAACGATAACAAAATTAATTTCACCTCTAAAAGCATTTGAATGTGAACATAGCTACGGAAATATCTTGACAATAAACTTAGAAAATAATATCTGTCTCAATCTGTCATACTTAAGTACGGAAAGTTTCTACATACTTGGTCTGACTATACTAAGCTCCTACTACTGCGAACGTAGAGATACTAACTTATCGTGGTATTGTGGGGTGACAAACAGATAATCAATTTATCGATTCCTCGCACTAATGAATGTGTACAAATTTTTTTTACGGTGCTAATAAAAAGCTAAGAAAAGTATGTTTTCATCAATATTTATCGTTAATATGTTATGAGAAGAATATTCTTTTAAAATCATAGCAATTAAATTCAACGAGTTGAGCTCTCATTATTCCTCTTTTATGTTTCTTGATTTTATACATTTTGTTTAAATGTCGAAATGAAAGCCAAAATGTGTAACAGTTGACGCTTCTCTGATTAAATTAAAACAGGAGCACACATTTAACGTGAAATTCAACATGCTCGTGCCTCAATTGCCGTAATTAAATTTTCACATTTTGGCTATTTTACTTTAATGTCTATATATAAATCCGACCGCTGCGTACACGGGTATTATTAAACGAGTTCTCAAAATGCCAGTGTAATTAACCGAATTTCTATTAATTTAATTTAATATGATAACTTTTTAATTAAATTTACTGGCTATACATTGCGAAATTTCAAGAGGTAAAATTTTCATGATTTTCAAATGACAAATGTAATAAAGCAGAGAAGATTTTTTTAAAATTAAATTATGTGTTTACATTGCTAGTTGAATCAATATTTGATCATAATTATAGCGATAAAACGTTGACAATATTTAATCTTTATGAAAATAATTTACATATAAATTCAAGATGGTTTATTATTCATTTTAAAATAAATTAATGGAATTATTTGGTATTGTTCAAATATAATTTTATATTTGAATTCGTTCGATAAAAATTGAAAAAATAACATACGTAATATAACTAAAAAAATAAACTACTATACTAAACTAAAAATGTAACTAAAGTCTTAATATGAAGTGTAGAATTCTAATTAAATAAAATAAAACTAGGCCTTCAAATATCGTAATTATTGAATTTCGCCATTTGTTTTATTTTATTTTAATATCATTTCAGAACAAATAGATGATGTGAACCACAAAATGTTTTCTACAATATTCATTACTACTTTCCAAACATCATTTGAGATTTTTTAATTTCCGAACGATTAAAATAGAAGCTATACTTAACATTCATGGGTCAAATATCTCCTTCCATATGAAAATTTACTCTGTGATTATCAACGTAAATTACTATTATCAAGCATACCAGGTACATTTGCTTCCCACACACCCTATACCATTCGTCCTCGCACCTACCCAAAAGACAATACCAACACTCTGATCTCGGATTCACCTCGCTCGCGCGCTTTAATTAAGAAGAAGCCGGACGAATTTGCGAGCACACCTCTCCAACCTCGAACAAAACCCCTCCTCTCTTCGCCAAGTAGATTCCGGTGAAACTTAGTCAATCTATCGACGCGAGACATACCTCGGCGAATCCGTTCACGTGCGTCTGAAGGAAATGAGGCGGAAACAGCGCACGCTGTATTCGTTCTTACGTTCTCTTTTCAATAGCCGGAGTTGCGCTGTTTCGCAAAGTTCTTTTTCTTTGGATCCTCGCAGTAATTGATTCTATTTATAATGAAGACATTCGAGAACTTCGATATTCGAAAGTGTACAATTACAATTGCCTGGCACGATCGTGATATACGATATTGCTTCGTTTTTTTGCTTTACCTTTGAAACATAGCAGGACTTTGAGAGTTCCATCTTTTTCCTTTTACTTCGTAACATTTTTTAATCGTGAAATTCTCGTTCTTCGTGCTGTCTTTATGCTTCCATTCAAGTGTTATGTTCATAAGTGTGATATAATGTGTAAATTCCTTAAATTCTTCACAAGAGAATTATTCCCGAGAGGAATAAGTACTCAAAGTACTGAATTATAGACCATCTCTTACTTTGTAATATTTCTCAACTATTTTTGTAGAATTTTCTTATAAAACCGTTTTGCGAAACTCTTACTACATTAATTAACCAACGTTTTTCTCAACCTATCACATATTCTTAAGATGTGTTATATTTTGATAAATTCCATATTCGCTTCCATATATTTATCTTTTTTTATCGCGTCAATTACAGCACATCATTTATCTTACCACAGAGGTAGATCCAGAGCCCATACATCTCCAGATAAAATATACGACTGATATTACCAGACAGCTTATTAATCTAACGTTATCTTTTACTTCTGAATGTACGATGGAATCTCCCATTTTAATTTCCATATCCCGATAAAAGCTCTCAGCAACATCACTTCCCTCCCATACTGCGCTTCTATTACCCCATCGTTCAATACCATCAGAATCCCACCGAAAATATCACCATTACATCATATCGTGCAACGTAACTATACAACACGTTGCAGCACTCAGCGAGGGAAAAACCGAGCTATACACTTACTTTCGCGAGATCAGTTTACAATTGCCGTAAACCCTGCCAGGTACGTTATACCCCGCAGCTGTAACGGCCGACAGGCACGCATGCGGTATATATCACTCAGTGTGAAGGTTACAACGGGCGAAATATACATAAGCTAGGAGGAAAACGAGCGCGCGAGAGTGCAACAATCTCCGCGTCACTCCGTAGTTATAGGCCCGGTGTGCTGCCTGCGTCGACGGACTATGATGGTTTGATATGTGCGGTGAAATTCCTTAAATGGGAGCAGGTTGACGTGGTTTCAGTACAAATTGTGGTTTATTAGGTTTTGGTGAAACTTTTGTTTAATATAAAAAAGGGAATGAAATTTAATTTTGTGGATTGTTTTATGGGAACCAAAATATATTAGGGTTTATTCAATACTAGACAGTTTAAACGCATTGTGCGCGCCAATTTCAAATTTTCGCGCCTTTTTTTCGAAACAACCAATCACAAACAGTTTTGTCATGCCAAATCACCTAACAGGCCTACTAAGCATTACTTATTATAATTCTTAACGAGCGTTCTAGATAATGGTACTGTAATTTCTCCAGTTTTTGCGAAAATTATATTTCACTCACTTAACCTGTATATGGAATATTCTGTAAATAGTTTTGCATTAAAGCGGTAATATAGCGGTTTGTGGTACCATCGCTTGTAGATTACCACGTGGTTGTCTCTGAGCAACTTCGTGAAATAATGTACCAATATTGAATAAAGACAAAATGTTATAACGTTTAAAAGGATAAAACAGAAGGTCTATGTCAATAGCAGTACAAAGCATTTCGGAGAATATAATATTTATCTTGTCTACTGTTATTGACAATTTGGTCGATATTGAATTAAAGCATCTGAAAGGAAATAAAAAAATTAAATTCACCGAGACGGTTTGGTAAATTGAAAAGAGCTAGATTTTATATTAATTATTAACCTTATTTAATTTCATAAAACGTATTTTTTTCCGTAATGACGTCGTTTTACAAATGCACATTAAAAGCTCTTGTTCTAACGAGCTTCATTATCCTCAAGCATACAGCTAATAATTTTTACTCCGTAAATAGAGTACTATATGATAAATATTTAATTTAATGCTGCATGTCCTGCGAATAAAGTAGAGAATCTATTTTAGTAATTTTATTTCTGGCACAATCGCAGTCCTATACACGTGCGTCACTCAATTCGACTATCGCATTTTCATTTGATATTATAATTATAATTTTGTTAAAGTAGCAGCTCCTTCATTTTGTTAATCAGAAGAATAAAAAATTAAGCGGGAAATTTGCTTGTTTCTCTCATGGAAATAGAAGGCAGCAATTAATCAGTTTTATAACGAACTTCGAAAGGACGCTCAATTTCCAATTTACTGCACAATGAATTGCTCCTCGTCGCCTCCGCTCAGTGTTCTTGTAAATTATAGTTCCAGTCCCGATGTTCCTTTTCGCAGTCTATAGTTAACGTAACTTCTTAATTGTATTTAATATAATTACGTTGAAGTGAATAAAGTAAGTGATTAATTACGAAAACTCGTAAATTTTAATATTTGAAATATAATTACCGTACTTTTTTTACTATAATTATATATTTTTGCGAATGTCCAATTTTCATCAAATATTTTATTAAGTTTCTGAAACTGAATTTATTCATACAAGAAAGTATTTAGAATAGCTAGTATATATTTTTAAATAGTATTTCTCTGTTAGCATTAAAATTATTACGGTCTTTGTTATGTGTAATAAAATTTAATAAATTTGCAAAAACTTCTTGATAATATCAGTACCCTTATACCAATCACTAAATTTCCAAGTACTAACTTTATTTTTCTACTAAAACACTTCATCGTTAAAAATCGATTTCGAGCGAGAAAGTATATAGGCATCTCTGTAAAGTATAACTATACAGTGCATCATGTATTTGTTTTCTGTCTCCCTTACACACCAGTTTAAACTTCTCGGAACACACACACACATATGCATACACGAACATTATATATAACGTACAGCTGCTAGTCGGCAGTTGATTAAGAGTGCGGAGAAGTTTACCCTACGCTAGTAACTCCCTTATTACAAGTTCGGGGTAAAACCTGGTGCGCGCGCGACGTAGAGGCGCGTACTACATTAATTGCTCGCGGGCTTATCTAATGCTACAATAATTATAACTTTCGAAGCGCTTAGTGAGTAGGTCTGCGCGGATAATTTATTCGACTTGTTATCGGGCAAGTCGATCGAGTTTGCTAATCCAAATGCGCGTTCGAGTGAAATTGCGGGGCAACTACATGTCGGCGAGAAAGATAACTTGATAGGGAAGGCTTGAGGAATGTTACTGGAATTTTTCTTTTCTTTTGTGGCTGATGATGTTATTGAAATGTTAGTTTAACGTTGTTTACGGGATAATATTGTAATTTGGAAGTGTTCATCGTACTATCAGGGTTATGTATTTTGGAGCTATTATAATACTGATTTGGTATAGGTTTCTATATAGTGTTACCTGGAATTCTACTTATTGAACTTCGAAGCAAAGTTTAATAACATACCTTAATTGATATGCAATACGTAGCAGAAATGTTTAATTTAACATTCAACTGTATTAAAGCATATTTTCTTGTATTATTTTTACAAAAACTTTATAATGTCAACAATTAAATTTTCTCAAATTTCGTCCAAGTATTACTCGTCACGTAACTCAAGAACAATCCTTCTCGAATTTTCCCGGACTACTATTTCCTAAAAAAAAAAAACCTTTCAAACTCGGAACATCTCATTACTCTTACTCGATTCTTCCATCAACTCGGTCGTCTCCTAAGTTCACTCTCTTAAGAGACGATCGGGGAGAATCGTAATCCTCGGCAGACGCACCGAATTTATTTGCTGAGCTTCCTCTACTCTCGAGTCCCCAGACGGAAGAGCTCGCCGCGTTCGATCCAACAAGTGATATCGCGAAAATTGGAATAATTTCCCGGCCATTTTCCCTCATTCTCCCTCTCAATGGATTATTTACCCCTGCGATTTGCGGCCGCGCGCGAGGTCCTTTTTTTCACGATTGACGTCGAGGATTGCTAGCGAAGATTGCGCGAAACGAGAGAGGATTGACGGTTTGATTTGGAATTATGAAAATTGCTCGGTTCGAAAAGTTTTCATAATGGAGACCTCATTTTGCCAGCTCAATTATACTATAATTCTCTAAGTGCCTGTATAAATCTATCCTGGTAAAAGCTTGGGATTGGTCTTTTACCTTTTTTAGTTCAAAATTATTTATGAAAATATTTAACTTATTGTAATTAGATTGTAGAATTTGACTATTATTTGTTGGAAACATAATGTTTGTTGTCAACAACCAATTTTATGCACGGTTTATGCCACAACATATTTTAGTTACTTTGGTCCCTATAAATATGTTAATGGAATATTCTACATCGAATATATTTTTGCAGAAAATAATTTATTATTCATAAAAGCTCTTCGTCTTGAATAATTAATTCAATAGTACTGCAGCATATATATAGCAGCTATACATAAATTAATCATAAAATCTCTAATTGATGAATAATTTCGTATAACTAAAAATTATCTAAAAGTTTTAATATGTTATACATAAAAAGTTCAATTTACCTAAAAACTTACTTGATTAGAAAAATTTTTTTACGTATCTCAACCTAAGCTCACCAGACAATCCCCCTAATTCTAAAATAAATCAGAAAATAATTTCATCCCACCATCAATTTTCTCAGCACCACAATTACACCGATGCCACCTTAAAAGACCGATAATTGCACTCGCTGCGATTCCGGAATCTATTTCCCGGCTGCGTTGCGCGAACGCGTAAAAATAGATCCTCGAGCGCACCGAACGAAACAATACAAAGTAAGATGGATGAAAACTGCGCGAGAGATAAGACCGCGCGCTAGATAAATCGAGAATGATGGCTGAGAGAAAGAGAGATTTAGAGGAGGAGAGAATGAAGTGAAGAGAGAGAAGAGACGATGAGATTTATCATGGAAGGTGAAGAGATACGGGGGGATGCAGTTGGAATCGAGAATGATTGAATTTTTTTTTTCAGGCAAGTACTGTCGGAATTTGACTGGTGCAGTAGGGAGATATGATACGGTGAAAAATATATATTTTAGAATTTCAGTAGCGAGCAATTTGTTTTTGTAATGAAATTTGATCGTTATTACATTTCCCAGTTACGTTTGGCGGGTTTATCGAATTTCTGCGAGTAGAATATTTGATGGATTTCATTGATTGGCATTATATTTTCGAATTTTTTAATTTAAAAATAAAATCAATTTCTAGATATTGAAGTAAATTAATTTGTGTAAAAAAGATTTTAAAAAATGATATATATACTGCTTTTAAACAAGAAAAATACTCATGTGCCTCTCGAAAATCTATATACAATCACGATGAAACCATACAAATTTAACCATTTGAATGAAAATTCACTCGAGTATCAAAAAGGAAATATTCAAAGTTATTTATTATATAGTTTTGACAACTGTTTGTCGGATAAAATCGCGGTTTTTCTACTTATTTACAGAACTTTTTCTTTCCTTCACTCGACTGGAGTCTTTTTAAATTTTCTGCTATCACAATTTTCAATAACAGTAGAGCTGCAAGCTCCCATGCATTATCGTCTACATAATGCACTCAAATCACATTGTAAACTAAAGTTCTATGTTGAATTGTACAAGTAGATATTATTGCTTATAAAAAAACATGCAACAACAGTGCAAAAATATTACAAAAATCCCTCTCAATACGCCCCATTTACGTTAATCCCAATATATGTATACATTCCACCTTAATCATCGGAATTCCATAAATCTATCCGCATCTGCTAATTCACTAACGCATCGCTCCTAAACTATGTATATACGTCGTACGTGCATATACCGTGCACATAAACATACAGATACGGATATTGACCGTGCGGGTTAAGATAACGAGCGTCGGGTGTAGTATCTCTCGTTTCTCGGGTAGTAGCAGAGCACTCCGGAATCGCACTAACGGACCGAAAGTTTCGGACCAGTATGTGTGCGAGTATAGGTGTTCTGGATTCGCGCGATTACGCGGTGACCGAAAGTTTCGAAAGAGAGGGTATACGTGTCATGATGTGTATTGTGTGTGGTTAATTTAAAGTGATATATAGGTTCTGCTATTTATGAGTTACTTGTTTTAGTGTAAATAGCTGTTAAGGATTATAAAATATAAAAAAAGTTATAAAAATGACACTTTTTGCGTTGGAGTTCGCGAGGCAACTTTATTTCGCGCGCGTGTGCACGCATGCGTGCAAATTTATGTATGCGAAGGTATACATAAGAGTGCAAGTATATTTAGTCATAAAAACATTTCAGGCTTTGTTGTTATAGCGCTTGATAAAATAAAGCAATAAATTCAATTTAAGAATCAAGCGAATGATTTTTCAGTTATTTTTTTATTCATGGATTTTTTCGGTTCCATTACAACTGCGACTTTTTTAAGTGTAAATAACTAATTCTTATTATTAAAATGTTAAATCGTTGCGTAAAAACGTAGGAATTCAGATTCTTTAAGCTTCTAAGAAAAGCTGTTCGTTGTAATTTTATACCCGTGTAAGAAATTCCTAAGCTAAGAGCTTTTTACCTACTTGAAATTTCAAAGAACTTGTTTTGAATTAAAGTTTTTTTAAAGGTACTTTTGGAGTTTTAAGAACTCTCTTATATAATGAACAAACTTCTTTTATTATAAAAAGAATTCTAATAGAATAGTAAAATTTTACGCTATACTCATAAGTTTTTGCATATACACTATATTGTACGAAATTTTCAATCTGGAAAGGTTGTGATTTCAGTTTGCATGACAATTGCATCTCTCTATTAAAATAACTAGAATAGTAATTGTATAATTACTATTTTCAGAATCTGCGCGTTAACAATAATTAAATTTCGAAGTAGTTTCAGTTACGTAACTAAAATTAAGCAAATTTTGAAGCAATACTACATTTCGGACTATAGATTAAACCTACACGTGAGGTTTAATCTATACAGGTTTAATCTACAGTCCGAAATGTAGTATTGCTTCAAAATTTGCTTAATTTTAGTTACGTAACTGAAACTATTTCAAAGGAAATGCATTCAAATCCATATATAAAATTCTTTCGAAAACCCAGAATAATCCCAATACGATTTTTCATTTCAAAACCATCATTACCTCCCTTCATCGCCACCCAATACCCTCAAACAAACCAAAATTTTCCCACAATCCAGCCCTAACGAATACTGCGCGCCATTGAAAATAAAGCCACTTTCACTATACCAGCTGCTGCGTATCAATGGGATATTGTAACTGCACACCCGCATATGTCCGGACGGTATATACAGAGGAGATAACGCCGACGCGCGGAATGAATGCGCTATCCGATTATAGGGAGAGTGTAGAGAGCTAATCAGACACGCCTCGCCGCAGGAATAACAAGTGTCTGCGTGTATCAAGTGCTATTACACGAGTCGTGCTCGATGACAGTCCTTGCTTGTGGACTAGCTGCTGAGTTTTTTTTTTATTGTGATCGGGAATGAGAAATTCGTTGGTGTCGTGACGGTGAAAAGATTTTTTCGGAGTTTTGTAAGTAGGGTGAGGGATTTTATGTCAATTTTGCGGATATTGTTTGTTTTCTTTTGTACATAGTAATAAATGATTTTTCTGTTTTAAAATAGGATCGATCTGACGGAGGCGAGGATTGGAAATAAAAATTGAAACAATTTTTTATTTCATATGGTT
>UXGD01007398.1:0-10985 GCA_900474315.1 Torymus auratus | reverse complement strand
TTAAATACTGCCAATGTGACAGTTAATAGAAGAGACATCATTTTTTAACAAAATCGAGGACATTTGAGATGAGATTGCCCATATCTTAAGAAAAAGGGCCCATTAGAGGAAAATGAGGGCACTAGGCTTCATTTTTAGATACCAGAAATCGAATGTCCAATGCCCGCGAAAATCTGTTTCCCAAAGGCCTCAGACTCTCCTTGTTAGTCTTATTTGTTTGATCTAATCTGGTAATAAAAGAGCGATGATTGAAGGATACTGCAGTCACACTTTGAATTTGATTTGATCAAAAATTAAGAATATCCACATCGACGAAAAATTCTAAAGACATCATGAATATAACAGACTTTGACTTCACAGTGCTCCGTAAAATTTTCGCAAACGCACCGTCGGGACAGGCCCACACGTAAGCACTCGCGCACTCGCAGCGTAAAATACATCGTCTCCCCTTTCTCCTTCTTCTTGTTCTTCTCCTGCGCTCTCGGGTCAATCGCATCTCGGCCCGAGCTCGCCTTTTTTACGACTCCGCACCGCAAGTCCTCGTCGCGTCCGCGCACCGTGTGTATGTGTATACATAAAACCCTCGAGGCGCTCGACACTAAGGTGCAGTTTTTCCGACGCTTTTGTTGTCGCGACTGCGAGATCGGCGAGGCCCGAATCTCATTGGGATTTTAGATGGAAGAGGCGAGAGTTGAGGAATAAGTGTTGTGATTGATGTGTGACGAGGCTTCGGTAGCAGGAGGGAATGTGTATATAAATAAGATGAATTTTAGGTAAATATGGGTATGGTCATGATGTATAAAATAAAAAAAGGATTACGTGTTTATTTATTTGTGGGTAATACGTTTTTTAAAATGAAAGTTTCATATCTCGTTAGGGGTTTTATATTCTTAGCAATTATGTACTTATTTTATTTAAGAATTCCAGAGCTTTATCAAAGAAAGTTTCGTCATTGGCAGTGATCATATGTATGCACATACAGATTCAAGATTGTCCCGTTTCATATCACAATAAAAAAGATAGTTCATAAAGTCCATTTCATATAAGGAAAACAAAAATTATATAATCTTGATAGCAAAGATTAAACAGCGTCTTAAAATCTGTGCACGAGACCACCAAATAACACTCCAACGTCATTATAAAAACCGAAGTCGATCAACTTTCAGACACTCTCACGTTTATACACCCAAACTAGTTCTCCCAATCATCCACCTCGCGCGAAAAATGTCTTTATCACGGCTTAATGTTTCCACCCTGGTTTTCCGTATTTTTGAAATTCCACTCGCGCGCTCGCTTATACAGTCTAAAAGCGGCGTACGCACGCGACAGAAACCCGCGCTCGAGGTATAAGGACTTTGCTTCGCGTGCCTTCGAGAGCAGAAAAAGCGACAGGGACGCCGGCGAAGAAGTAGAAGCAACAGCGAAAGACGCTCGACTGGCTGCACCGACACACACACACGGTGGCTGCCGGAACCTGTTCTCGCGCTTTTTATCGATTAATAAAATAAATAGATAATCGCGCAGGACCTGCATTCCAGCCCAGCAGCAGCAGCGGCAGCAGCACTTCGCGAAGTATGTCTACCTCCCGGGCACCACGGGGGAAACGGTGAGAACGAAGGACAGAAGGAGAGCAGCAGCGCGGCGGGTACATAACGAAGGAGAAAAGAGGAGGACAATTGATGCGCGCGAGCCGCGTTTTACTATCCGTAATTACGGAGATATAAAGTTTCGTGAGTTATGCTCAAGCGAGCGAGGGATTGATGATTAGGAAAAAACACACGCGGTAATTCATAAGCGCGCACGCGTGGTCCGCTTGCAAATTTTACGACCCGCGCGCGTGTTTTTTTTTTCTTTTAGGATAGGGAGGGGGAGAATGGTGATTAAGGTGTAATCGAGGGGGGCCGCGACAAGGTAGCCGCTTATCAGTAGCTCGGTTTTTATTATAGTTTAAGCTTTCAGCGAAGACGTTATTTATGCTGTAACTATAACGCCAGATTAAAAGCAGCATTTGATGATTCGGAGGAAGAATCTGATGACAATGAATAATTTGATTGAACAATATATTATTTAATTTTATTTGAACAATATTATTTTTAACGTATATTCTGTACAAATGTAATCTTAGATTATATTAAAGTGCTTCATTCAGTCGTTAGCCTCACAACGGATAGTTCAGACAGAGACAAACTACTTCCCATCAAAGATGTCTAATTCTATCAAAGGAAATAAATGGTCGTCTGGAGATGTGTGTCGAACTTTTTTTTCTACTTTCGTTTTATATATGTTATCTAGATAATAAATTATATATTTCTTTTTTTAGGATTATCTGCTTAAAGGAGCGATTAGAATATACGGAGTAACCAAATGGAAAAAGATTGCCCAGATGGTTGCCAGTACACGAAGTGACCAGGGACGAACAAGCCATGAAGCAAAATTAATAGAAGCGAAATTTAATTAAGTCATCGGAAGTGCACAATGCTCAACGGGAAACCATTGCCAAATGACTTTCGAGAACGTGAATTTTCTTTTCAGTCCGAGGCGAAGGCGAGCCAGAGCGAGCAGCAGCAACCGCCGGATGCACATGCAACAGGACTGCTCCTCAAACCCGTGGAGGACGACCAGCACAGCTGCCAAACACGATCTCGCCCGAGGTCGAGACGCAGAATACCGCGCCTGTGCCGGACGCACATGAACCGTAAGATTAAATTCCATCTTATATATGTAAACGAGTAACACGCGGTCGCCAAATATAAAGAAATATTGATAAACTACTTTATTCCTATTAGGCAAGGTCAATCTTGATATTGTATTTTTTAAAAAGGGGGATAATTAGCATCTCCAACGAAATGTTCGAGTTATAAGGGCTTGCGGGATGGTAGGCGACGCGCTCCTATATCTCCTCGAGCCGACTTAAATACGTGAGGCCACAGGAAGGTGGTGCACCGCCTATCGGCGGCGTACGAACTAGACTCTCGTCGGCGGCACGTATATAGCGAGAAAAATCAAACTGCACTAGCGTTAAATAGTGAGCTACGCGCGCCTGTGATCGTATTTTGTTATCGAAAATTCGATTGCTTATACATATTCGATAAAACAATAGTTCTAGAATATACGGCATTGAGTAAACGATAACGCGTATGTTTTTTTTTTCGAGAGAGAGAGAGACACACACATAATCACACGCCTATTAAGTTTTTTATTTTTTCGAATTTTGCAATGATTCAAAGGTATTACTGCAGCGACGGTGGTAAACAATGGTTATGGTTAATTTTGTTAGACGATTAAAGCGTAAATCGCGATGTGCTAGACTATCGTATATTACGCATATATCGAGTGAATAACATTATGTAATAGCGCTGTATCAATCGATCTGCACATAAACTTAACGGATGAGTAACGCGGCCGTTCGGTTCCCACGATGAGTGGTGTAAAATCGTCGATCTCAACCTGTCGTCAATGAGAAAAAAGAGCGCCTCGGTTTATAAGAGGCGCGACGTACCTATGCAAAACATTTTAATAGTTATACTATATGCTTGGTTCAAATTGATTCTATTTACATTGTAAAAGATAATAATAAAAGCGTAGAAATATACCGAAGCGCATTATTTGCCTCGTACAATGTGTATTATGCGAACTTAGAAATACGCTTAAAAAAGAAATATTGAACCTATACTTGTATAAATCTGTAATTGGAGTTATGAAAAAAACGAAAGTGACTGTGTCGGCGGCAGACAAGCCGACGTTTATCTGCTTTGAGCGTTCCTGAAAGACCGCTGTGGAATGAGTTCTAGCTCCAAAATAGTGCTTATACAGATTTAGGTTCCATAAGTGACAAAATCATATAACATTGTAGAATAAAAAACTGTAAAAGAACGAAATAAGTTTATACTATTCTGTGCTATGTGATGATCACACGTTAGCAATAAATCGTGAGCTTGTCCCAGTCGCTTAATTAATATCATATATTCCTCTTGTATGTATATTCATGACGTAAAAAATTGCAACTGGCAAGTTCACTTTTTAAGAGCAAATCAGCCTGTATAAAAAGAATGTACGAACGCTCCCAAATATAAAAATACAACTAAACAGTGAATGCACATGGATGCACCGAGTGCAAAAGGAGCACGAAACACCCTAAGCCAAATGAAAGCATAAGATGTACCAACCAATCAGATACAGTTTTACAGGTCGAAGCACAATCTAAAAAAAATATAAAATAAATAAATCTTTCGCACATACAAAACATAATTCCAAAACCATCAATCCGATCAGCTACCCGACAAAAACGACGTCTTGTTCCACCAACAATCAGAAAAATTCAATGACGCACTTGCCTGTAACACCCCATTCCATCCGCACCGTGCGTCCGCGACTGTCCTCGGAGGAATTCGACCGGTTCCCGCACGAAAAATGAATGAGAGAGAAAGAAGGAGCTTGATTGCGGGAGTCCGCGCTGCCTCTTTCTATACTCTTTCTCCCTTACGCGCGCTCGCCTTTCGGCCATTAAAACTTGAGTTACAGCCCAGCGTGCGCGTGCGCATAGAAATTGCCCGATCGTCCCTCGTCGCGCGCTTAATAACGAAAGCTCGAGAGTCGTCGGGCTCCAGAGGAAGAAGCCGCGAAGGCTCGATTAAAGAGACGCTGATGCCTCGGGGTGGTGGTGCGTTTTTTTCTTTCTTTTGTGTAGTGGATGACGGTGGTGGTGGTGGTAATGGGATTGGTAGATAAATATGTCGCCGAGTTTATGATGTCGCTGCGCGCGCGGCGTATTTTTAATTCTGCGGAGGGTCTGGAGAGAGTTGGTTGGGTTTGAGGATTTTTAAGGTTGCATTGTATGATGAAATGTGCATTATCGTTGTAGTTTTATTTTTACTTTTGAATTATATTTCGATTTCGTGTTCTTTTTTTGCTACTTCCTTTCGTTCTGCTGCGGTTATCACAATCGTGGTTATCGCTGTCTTAGAGGATGTGAAAAAGACGTCAAACACACAGCTTTATCAGCATACTCGTTTTTGTTGTACTCGCATATCAAACAGTTTTGCTGTTATGATCATCCTCTCGATAAGATTATTTCAATTTGTTCAAGTAATTAATTTTTATCTTTATGAAAATGCTGTATAGGTATTACAGTTCGTTGGAGTTATTTTACTTTTCTTTTTTAAATAGTATGTTATCATAAACACCACCACTGCTGTTCTAGCATTTCTGTTTGATGTCAACACAATGTATATATACTGATAAACCGCACTAAATTCTTCACCTCTTCCCCACACGAAACCACGCTGTAAAAAAAAACGTCAACCCAGTTACTCCGAAACAGCACGCAATGTCGCGATCATGCATATGATTTCTCTTTGTTATCACGCCGACAGATATACGCAGGCAAGATAATTTACAGCGCTCCTACATAAAGAGTTGTTTAGGTTTACCACACCAGTTGTAAATTCGTTTGACTGACGCTCGGACAAATCAGCGTCATCGAACTTTCTCATCCGCTGATGTATACGATTGCGCGTATATTTCGTCCGGCGAAGACAAAAATAAAAAGACGCTTTTATTCTGTAAGTACGATTCGACTGGCATCGACAGCGTGAGCTTTCGAAGGGAGCGAGCGTGCGATGTAAGTATGCGTGTGTACGTGAACTGTCATTGTTGTGGGTTGGGAACCGCGGCGTTTCTTAAAGAGCGACGTGTCCAAGTATATTGAGGGGGAAAACTTTTTATATAGAGAATCTTTAAATTCAAGGTTTTTCGTATGTTATTCATTATTTATCGTTGATTTACACCCCTTTCGAACACTAAGAAAAAAGTTTTGGAAAAATTACTAGTTATACTGTCTGATAAAGCTATACCACAAACTGTAAAAACCCCCAAAAATTACCATACTTTTCAGTAAATTATACAGTACTTATAGTAAATTTTCTTATCTTTCTAGCAAAATTTATTAGAAAGTATAGTAATTTTTTCTTTTTAAAAATATATAGTAAATTAAACATAGCGAATGGATGGCGGTATGGACGGTTTGGCATTCTCCGTTAGATTTCAAGAAATAATTAACGTCGCAATACATCTTGCCGTTCCTTAAAAAATTTTATATTGAAATCAAATGATATATTGCCATTCGGCATATTATTATTATATATAGAATTTTCTACCAATATTTCAGAATATTGCAACATTGCCCGCGCATTTTCAAATATAACGAGTTTCAGGCCTTTCCATTCAGCTGCTTTTTGCATGCTCATAAATTTAGTTTGCGCCTATCAGCAGGATTTGGAATGCAAATATTTAAAGATGTAAATTCACTGGTATGGAGAACGCGAACGATTGACGGATGATAAATTAAATGTATACATCCCGTGTGTCGTCGATTGATTGACGCCCTGTACGCGAAAAACAAAGATACTCGGATACTCTGCTTATATTTATATAAAATCAATAAATAATTCAGAATTTAAAGTGTTTGATAGATAAGTTAAGAGATACTAAAATTTAGATAAACATAAGACGAATGATTTCATATTTGCTGTGCGTGCGCCTAATTTACTTTGAACGACAGATGGCAAACATAGCATTTTCTTCTTTGCAACCAATCATATCATTAGAGGACTTTAAAATCCTCTCATACACCCAACTCTGCAGCATTAATAGCAAAAAAAAAAAAATTATTTTCAAACCGAACCCTGTCGAGTTTTTTCAAAAACTCCCATATCCTTTCTCAGAATTCCAAAACCAAGTATACGTGCGCCAGCATTCAAATCACCAACCTGCAGCCAACATTTTCGAAAAAAACTACATACAACAACAAAAAGACAGCGAAGAAAAAGCCCTTCGCAGCTCGCGCACATCACGTAGCTTCCATACCACTCAGTATACAGCACTCAGCTCTCCGCGGTGCAGACAAAGACGGAGGAATCCCCCCGTATCGTCGACGAGCAGCAACAGCAGCGGCAGGGGCTGACTCTCGTATAATACACATACATATACACGTTGCCGCCGCCGCCGCTTCCCACAGCTGCATGAGCATCGCGTGTACGTGCGTGCGCTGCTAAGGTCAAGGCCCTCTGCGCCCGCCCTACCCCCCCGCACCGCCCGCTTCGGGGTCACGTGACGCGGCTCAAGGTCTCCTATCCCCACTACTATACGCAGCCGCCGCCGCCGCGTGCACGACGACACAACGACGACGACGACGACGTTGAGAAGGAGAGGAGTAAGTGTAACGTATAATACACAGAGAAGAGTGGGTGCGAGTGTGTGTGTGTGTGTGGGTATACGTGTGTATCGGATGTGTGCGGCGGTTATGCTTATCGGAGTAAGAGGTGCGAGTTCAGGGGAGCGGGAGAGAAGGCGCAGGGATTAGGAGGGAGTTTTTCAAGACGACGAGTTGAGTATGGTTGGGAAAGAGTAGTGTAAAGTTTTATTATAAAAATGCGAGTGGTTGATGGATATGATGTTAAATTTATTATTTGTGATAGTTTGTAGTAATTAGGGAATCTTGTATTCTTGATGTTGATCAAATGTTGAAAAGAAAAGGAGGGTTTAGTGATTGGATATTATTAGGAATTTTTACGAATATACAAATATGTACAAGAAAATATCCTTATCGCACGGCATTAATATAAGATGAAAATGATTAATAATACTACGTGGAAAACGTAGAAGCGCGTGTACTTAGAAACTAGGTATAGCTTGAAAATGTTCATTTTTAAAATGGCGCACACGATAAATCATCGGCGAAGTGTGTTTTACGAAAGCTACACACCATGAGTTATTCATGAAGTCTTACGCAACTGTATTATCGTAACTTCACGCATGAAATTTGTTTTATAGTAATGGAAATGCCTGCAATATCGTTTTGACTGTATATATGTATTTCTAACGTGTTTTAATGGATTCGTTCACCTTTTACGTAAATTATAACCGCGGTTCACGAAGCGTAACAATGCTTCGCTATACTTTTTCAATGTGGATGTAATATGAAATTTTATACAGGCTGAATAAGCGTATATATCTTCATTGAAATATCGTATCTGATGCTGCTGGTGTAATTGTGTTATTTCATTTGTTTGCCCTTTTAGTCTTGAAACGTATATAATATACAGAATGATTCAGTTTTAATGTACACCCGCGCCATTCAACGTTACATCGCATTATACGAAAGATCGTGTGACGGATAATAAAGCGACACGAGAAACTGCGAGTTGCTACATTATTCTAGACTAATTATCGCGTTAATAACCAAATCGTTAATTATTCTGTCAATCAAATTAAATTTGCCAGAATTGTACAAGACTTATATCCGCGTAAACAGCAATTACTATAATACGATTTTATAGCGTAATTTAAGAGCGAATTTCAGGAAAATCCAGACCAGGATAACCTCAAGCTGTCAAAACCACTAACATTCCGAGTTGAAAACGGTATATCCCAAGGACGAGGACATCACGGCGCTGTAAATGTGTATATATTCAGAGGCGCGATAACGCGCCGTAGTTGTGCGGAGAGAGAGAAAAGTACAGAAGGCGAGAAGCGAGACTATCGAGGAAACAAAGAGAGCGAGGGAGATAAAGGAGATAACGAGGCGAGAGACAAAGAGAAGTCGCGCGTTGGGGATAATGGAAAAGGGGGTTTTATAGAGGCAAATGAGAGAAGGGTTTCGTCGTGCGCGGGAGTTTTGTCTTTTTCAACGATTGCAAACTGTGGCGAGGAGTCTTTAACGAGATATATATGGTATAAAGGAAGTACAGTATAGAAGGAAAGTGTTGGGAAATAAAAATAGAGGTATATATTATCGAGCTTGAAATATTGAGCTTGAGGTGGGGTAAATCGAGTTTTATAAAACATGGTATATAGGAATATTACGCTGTGTGTGCTTACGTAAATGTTCGCGAACGGGCTGCATAAATCGCGTGTCACTCACCTGTAACAAAAAGAAAGAAGAGAATTATTACATTTAAATAAGTTGAAGTAAAATTTTTGTTCGATCTTACATGTACTTATAATTAAAGTAAATAAATTTCATTGGGTCCGAATTCGCAACTCAAACAACGCGTCCATCGCATCAACTCTACCATTATACCTATACGAGCTCTCCGAAAACCGTTGGAAATAGCGATGCACATGTCGCTGCATCCTGCAGTAAAAAAAATGCCAAGAAAAAAGTGCTTAGCCCGCATGAGTCACTGCAGAGAGCGGGTGACTCACTCGCGTATACGCTCGCGAGAGTGCACCTTGAACCTGCAAAAAGTAAACATCGTATATAATAACCACCGTGCCGAAGTCAATTTAGAAAGGAGAGACGGTACCTACGTACGTACTCTTTGAGCTCACTCTCTCTCTCTCGCGACAAAGGATGACTCACGAGAAAGAGAGAGAGAGAGGGAGAGCGCGCAGGGCAAAGAAGAAATCCGAGCTGAAACGGTGATAGGCCCCCGGAGATCGAGAATCTTGAGTGCGCGCGACGGGGTGTAACTCGGTATATATACCTACTGCGCAACGTGCAATGCTCATACGCGATATATTGCGCGGTAAGTAAGTGTAAGACGGTGTGGTTGATGGCTGAAAAGAGCGAGAGTGCGAGGGTTTCTTTTTTCTTGCTTTTCCGGAGGTATAGAGGATGAACCTGAAGATTCTATATTTAATTTTTTTTATAGTGCTGGCGGATTTGGGAATACAAGTTGAAGTAAAGCACTTATAATTTTAGAAAGCTTTTCGCGCTCGCATTTAGTTTTTTATAGGGTGACTTGCCCAGTAGGTGTAGAGGATGAACCTGAAGAAAATTGTTTTATGAATTTAATAATTCATAGTAAAAGTGTGTAAAGAAATGTATGAAAATAACATCGCTCCAGGGACGGAAAAGCCCTGGAGCGAAAGTGAGGAGCGTGAGATAATGAATACATCCAATTTGCAATGGACCATTCAAAAAAATGGAACAATATTTTAATATTAATCTAAAATATCAAGATTAATCTTGATATTGCATTGCCTTGACTCAATATTCAAGACAATAATCGATACAATATTTATATACAGCTTTCGATACAATATCAAGATTGTGGTGTCATAATTCAATAAACTTTGATAGTTGCTAACGACCATCTACTGACGAGACGTTCGAGTGATAAAGGTTGGCGAAGTAGTATCCTCAGGCCGGCTTACTTAGGTACGTGAAGCTACAGGGAGGTGTGCCGCCTAGCGGAGGTGTGCCAACTAGACTCTGGCCAGCAGTACATATATGGCGGGAAAAATCACATTTCAAATTTCGCATTTATTTATACTTGTGTCGAAATTTTATTGTTTTTTTATTAAACCTACATTATTTTTAAAATCCCACAAAATTTGTAAATTAAAAGTTTCTTAAATTTAAGAACATTTGTATGTATGAAACTTAATGTACTTTATATAATTCTAGTTACATTGTTATCAAATTTCAGTTACAAACCTAACCTTTATTTAGATTATATGTAAATTCCAATTGCATATTATATTAAACTTAATATATTTCTGTATGAAATTATTTTTAGTTACATTGTTTTTAAATTTTATACTTCATACTTTTATATTTATTCGTTTTCTGTAATGCGTATTTAATTTCAATACAAAATCCTTAAACTTCTATTACATTTAAAATTTCAATATTTTTGTATTAAACTGAATGTATTTCTATATTAAATTACATTCCGTTGGATTATTCTTAAAATTCAGTAATATTTGTAACTTAAAAGTTTCTTAAATTTAAGGACATTTTTAACACTGAATGGTTTAAAAAGGTCTGAAACTCAAATACCCGGGACTGCGAGGTCCTCGCAAAAAAAGGAGCTACGGAGGCGTGCAACCGTGAACAAGTCAATTATTTCATAAACATACTATTTTAAGCCTGCGTGCCTTCCTCTTCTATACATGGATTTATAATTTTTTAAACAATCGACTCGCTTTTTGTCGCTTGTCTGCGTAACTCCAATATGATCAATAATTTCAAGACAAGA
>UXGD01007397.1:0-10986 GCA_900474315.1 Torymus auratus | reverse complement strand
TTAAATACTGCCAATGTGACAGTTAATAGAAGAGACATCATTTTTTAACGAAATCGAGGACATTTGAGATGAGATTGTCCATATCTGAAGAAAAAGGGCCCATTAGAGGAAAAAGAGGGCACTGCGCTTCATTTTCAGATACCAGAAATCGAATTCCCAATGCCCGCGAAAATCCGTTTCCCAAAGGCCGCAGAGTCTCCTTGTAAGTAGTAGTAGAACTTTTAGATGAATTATATTATTTTTGCATTATGATTTTTGCTTAAAATGCTTCCATTTAACTAACACGTTAGCTATCAAATATAGCTAATTTTCTACAAAGGTATATTTTGTATTACTTTATTAACCTTACAAATTTAAAAACTTTTTCTATGATTAGTTATTCAAAGGTTTCACTTACAACCTTACCATATTTTTAAAAAAGGAATTTAATATCATTGGCTGGATTTGAATCTGTATTGAAACTATAAGAAATCTGCTAAAGATTGCACAAGTAACAAGAAAATTTTTACTTTACTTATTCAATAAAATAAAAAGTTATGAAAAATGTTCAAAAATGCAAGAAAGAAACGATGTTTTCAAGTATCTTCGGATCAGTAAATTGAATTTTTCAAACACTAGCGTATTATTTATTTATTATTGTTATTATTTTTTTTGAGGTTATGTACATGATTAAATTAATTAATTATTTAAGTATTTAATTTTAAATACTCAAATTCAAGAATTCAATCTTCAAAATTCAAACACATTAGATTTTGGCGCTTTAATTAAAGCAGTCTTATTGTGATGACAGGTTTCATCCATAATTTTTTTTAGAGAAGATTTTATATGATTAAATTGATATAGGTATTAGTTCATACATGCGCAATATTGGAAGGATGGTATTGTTTATAGTGTAAGTAAATATTTATTTATAATTATTTAAATTCATTCATAGATAAATTGTTTTTTTCTAAATTTTTACTAATGAATCATGTTCTGTTCTCTTTCATTCTTCTCTATTAAACCAATAACGCTGTAAATTTAAAAGAAAAGTTTTCCCTAATTATTCAATAATTAAAGTAAAAAAGGAGAGATTACAAGTTCAATTATATAGTTGATCAGATAGGTACTATTAAGTATTTAAAAAATAAAAAAGAAAAATATAGAAAAAACAAAAATAATTTTTTACATCGCTGGGTTTGAATATCTGTTGGAACTAGGCCCATTTTCTGAAAGGTCTTGAAATTGCCTATCTATCCTTATTTGTGTCGGGCCGATCGGATAATATTAAGTTGGTTAAAAAAAAAATAAAGAAAAATATGGAAAAATCGAATAAATAGTATGTCATAATACCTTAAACTTTTTAATTTGCAATTTAATAATTACTAAATGACTATTTTAAATATAATTTTCTAGATCATTTTGAATTATGTTTTTATGAAAAATCAGATACCATATATGGTTATACATATGTATATTGAATTTGACCTTATATTAGTATATATGATCATATATACTAATATATGTTAATAATTTTAATCTAATTTTTTTTTATGATGCATGTTTGAACTTTTTATATAACTAACTCCTGTATATGGAATGTAATTTTCAAATTTTTTATATTTTATCTGAACTAACTTGAAATCAATTACGTAAAACGCACTTTTTAAATTAATGATTAAATATAAAAATATGTGATAAATATGTGAGACTCTTCTCTGAAAATGTATCAATTGTTAAGTGAATATTTACTGTTTAAGCTATAGTGGAATAAAATTGTTACTGCAAAATAAATGAACATTCACATACAAATTAGTAGACTTTTTAACTAATTTCAATGTTTGGTGTGCTTATATAGCATTGCTTTGATGTATCTTTTAAATTTTAAAAACTTATATAAAAAAAAATATCCAGTTGTTTACTTTCCCCATGGGAAGTGTAAATAGTATAGCTCCATATTCTACATCAAATTGTCTATAAATTCTATCATGGTTTTATTTACTGATGCCTCCATGGAAACACGTGATTCTGAAAAAAATTTTATTGAAAGCGGTATTTGACATTGTGGTCTCTTGTTTTTATAGTTTAGTATTTTCATTTTATAGGAAAACAGTTTTTTTAAGGCAAAACTCAAATATTAGCAATAAAAATAAATAATACAAATAATGTAAATTTGAAGTCATTAAACATTTTATAATAGCGATTGTCAAGTGATAGTATAGTGCTTGTCAAGTATTATACATTCGAGTCTCTATGCCCTGGCAACTATTTCTGGATTAGGGGGTAAAAATCCCATTAATAGACGTTTAAATGCTCAAATGATTAAGCTAATATAAGTGTCCTCGACGATTACAAACAATTCTATTAGAGAAGCTATAACACTTGTATCATTTAGAAAGACAAGTTCTATCGTCTCATGTGAAGACGATTTTTTACATGTTGAATTTATGCCGCATAAAATCCATTCTTCCCAGAACGACGAAGCACTCGTGTATTTTCTACAAAAGTCTAGATCACAGTTTTCATTTCCGTAAACAGATGGAAGGTTACAGGCCGCAAGACTCTCTCCTAGGCGAAGAAAAGGAAAAGTTTGGCGGGGGCGGGCGTAGGTGATCGCGGCTCGCGTAACGCGATCAGCCGGTGGCGCCGCGCGCGCCTCTAATGAAAAAGCAATCGCGGCGCCTTTCAATTTGCGCCTAAGTGACAATCCCCGCGGATTATCGAATCCGCGGTTCCCTCCCCGCGTCTTGTCCCGCGCCGCCCGCGCGCCCCGGCGGCGACGGCGACGGCGGCCGCCGCGCGAACTACGCTCGGCCAATGGGCGCCGGGGGCGGGGCGCGCGCGGGAGCGCCGCCCCAAGCTCGGCCCGCCGCAAGCTCGCCGGCGCACATGGCCCGCGCGCTCCGCAGTGCGCCTCGCGCCCCCGGCCCGTCCACACGCCGCCTCCTCACGCGCAGCCCGCGCCGCCACGCGCACGCGGCCCTCAGAGCGTGCCGGCCCCGGCGCGAAGCTGTTGTTCAGCCACGAGTCCAGGATTCTCAGCCCGGGCAGCGGCAGCGGGCCCCCCGGCCGGCCCAGCCCGCCGCCAGCAGCAGCGAGCGCGACGAGCGGCGGCCGGAGCGCGACGCCGGCAGCCGCCACGACGACGCTCTTCCGCCCGGGCGCCGACTGCTCCTCCAGCCCCCCGCTGCTCAAGGTAGGCAACCGCGCCGTCGCGCCGAGGGGCCAGGATTAGGATGTCGCCCATTACGGCGGCCCCGCTTCCTCCGGACTCGCTCTCTCGGCCGAAAACTCGCGCGGCTAACTTCATTGGAGCCAATGACAACAAATGGCTTTCCGAGCGCCTGTATAATTGAGCGGCCGAAAATAATAACCGCCCTTTGGCGCGCCAGCGCCTACAATGATGAAGCAGGCGCGGGAGCTTTGCGCGGGCCATGAATAATTGCGCGCGTCACAAACGAATTTGGCGATAACGCTGCGCTCGCACGTGCGCGCGCACTCGCATCAGCTTCAATCCGCGGGCAGCCGGCGCGGCTTCTTCATTTATTCAGCGGGGCATAAAGCTGTGACCATTTCGGGGATTTGCAAATCGTATCAACTGAGATATTTGCCCGTTTGTGTGTGCACGCGCGACACGCGGCCAGCGAAAAAACGAGGATGCAGGACTGCAGCACGCGGACAGAGAAAGAGGGGAAGAGAGGGAGAGCATCAATCGGCGAGTTAACGGCCAGTCTCCTCTTATTACGCCTTTCGCCCCGGCCGAGTAGCCCGACTGGTGACGTTAAGCGAGTTATTTTATTTCTCGCTCTCTCGCTCCTTCCCTCCTTCTCTATCCGCCTCTCTCTTGCCGCCTGTAATCGGCAATTCCATAATTTTCTCGGAGATTACGCTTTCTCGTTTGCACTGCCTGCGCCTGATTAAACTACCGTTCCTAAGTGGTAAATTACGTGCTCTCATGAGCGCTCATTCAATTATCTATGAGCTCGAACGAGCGAGCGAGCGAGCAAGCAGCCTAGTACTAGGTAGCGTGCTATCCGTTTCGCCTCTCCTTGCTCTTTCTCGCGCGCGCTCTGTTTCACCTACTTCGCGCATTTGTCATTGATTTTTCGATTTTACGAATGGTAGTATTCCTTTCATTTATACGATAATTTACTTTAGGTTTTTTTGCGAGAATTTTCGCGGATTTCATTTGTCGATATTTTACGTCGTTATAAAATTTACTGCGCATGTATATTACGTGAAATATTCATTGCAGCGCGCGCGATGAAAAAACGTGTGTTTATTTTATATTACTTTTCCAATGTCCAACTCGGGGCATGCAATCCAATAAAGCCAATTAATATGCATGTAGTACGTTCTTGACAGGCAATGTAAATTTTAACCGCATACATCAAAGTGCTCACAGAGGAATGCAAATTTTAAATCGGAATCCTATTAATTACGCACTTTTATTATTTATATTAAATTTTTTGTATGATATACTGCAATCAAATAAATATAACTTTTTTTAATAACTTGAGTACTTTTCAGTATTTTACGACAAATATGTATCAATGCTGTTATTACTATTTAACATCTTACGATATTAATACGACCACTGAACTTTGAATCCAACGAATCATTGTTACCCCAAAAACATTTGATTTTGGTCGGGTTGGTAACTTAATTAATTTCAAGTACGGTAGTTTAATATATTTTGCTCGGCTCAAATGAAATCTATAGATGTATTTAGTCATACACAGTTGTTAAACAGTTTATTACTGCATTTTAAACATACAAACAAATATTTTTTATAAAAAATAATTTACCAAGATGAAATGAATGACATACATTGAATTATCTCTTAATATTAATCACATGAAGTAGTAGCAATAGAAAATCAGTTACTGTTAAATGAAATTAGGATATTTTATTTGATTTCGCATAAAGGTATTCGTTTTTCGCTATATTAACACATAGTTAAGTGCATCAGCTTTTCCAACGTAACTCACCGCGTGGCGTCTACGTGATGCCCAACTCTATACGAAGTTTCCAAACAGAATTAAAAAGTTAGGAACAACTTTTTCGCACTTCAAACAGTTCAAACGCATATGTTTAATTAAAAATATATAAAATACGCATGTTACATACATATTCAGAGAGTGTTTTTATTATAATTAGGTTGATATAATTATAATATTTAAGATCATTAATTTAAATGTTATTGAAATTTATAAATTATTCAACCAATTAAATTGTATTGATAAATGAAATTAGTTCCAAGATATCTATAACATTTTTTAAAAACAAAGTAACATTAGTACCTACTTATAAAGTTATACAAATCGCTTAGAGACCCAACAGTCAACACGAGCCCAATTAGGGGTTAATAAAAACCATCTATAATCAAATGAAATCGAATACTCTTCTCGTTTCAATCAAATGTCATTAGGATTTTCCATTTGAGTTTATCCAATCTTCTGTTAGAAACATATGTTGCACTTTCTTATTTTGCAAAATGTTTGTAATACTTTAATGTAGCTGACAAATATTTACTCCATTCTGAAAGAAATAAAAATATTTGGATATAAAATTGATTAATATTTCTACAAGCTGCAAAGGTTTATTTTAATCAAAGTGTATATGCATATCTATTATGGAAAAGCTTTTTCCAGGGAGCATGCAGTAAATACTTGAAAAGTAATTTTATCAAAGTGTTTAATTTTCATTAATCAAGTTTTCATTTCACAAAATCTTAGATTACTGGTTTTAAAAATTTTTATTTATATAATTGTTATCATAAACAAAATGGAGAAAAAATGTTTTTAATTTAATTTTGATAATTTATATTGTTAGATTATGACTTGGGAATCGCCTTCCGTATTGATGAATGTTCAAACACTATTGTTATTTTAGATGCCAAAAAATAAAGAAAGCTACAGTCACACAGTGTATAACCCCTTGAAAAAATACAGTTATAAACATTTTGTGAGCTTCTATTTGAAATGCCACTCATTTAGTCTGAAAAAATCTGAGATAACGTCTTGAAAATGAAAATGCAACTAGAAAAAAAACTAGCTTTTAATTACTTTTTCAGAATTAAAAAATTTGAACTCTGGCCAAATTTATGCTCAATCAAAATTGGATAACAAAAGTATTTTAAAATATCAACCTAATACAGATACAAAATTTGAGATTTCTCAGTGTATTTTCGTAGCCCAACTTTGAATTGACATAACTTTGAACTGAATTTGAATTTTCAGATTCTTAAAAAAGCAAATAAAAGTTTACTTTCTTTAGTTTTATTTTCACTTTTTAAATATTATCGGAGACTTTACCAGACTGAACGATTGACGTTACAAATAGAGGGTATTTTTAATGAGTTTATCAACTCTAAAATGACTTTTTCAAATAACTGTAAAATAACTGATCTTTTTCAGATAACTCTAAAATAACTCTCTCTATTTTATAGCATTAGTGTAAGCTACTGTAACTTTCTCCATTTTTTGGCATCCAAAAGCAATTACCAAAGTTTCAGAAAAATATGTGATCCGGAGTGCGTAGCCTCTCCTAGTTAGTAAAATGATAAGTACGCTCACGATTCCTTATTTAATTATTTTATCTACAGGTTTAATATAATTTTATGAACAACAATTATTTACATACATTAAAAAATCTCTAAAGGTAAGTAGAGCTAAATCAGTTACGTATCAAGTATGGGCACTTTGCATTGAGTGGAGGGCTTATTTAGAAGGTTTAAACAAACATATTGTCTAATACTTTTAACCATTGTGTGACGATTTTTTAAACAATTTATTGGTGCTATTGGTTTGACGTGAAAAGCACGTGAACTAAACTGAATTTAAAATTTTCAATGGAAAAAAGAAAATGGACCCAATAATTGATATGCGTGTACTCTTGTGCATTCTCAAGTTGCGTTGTTTGGTGGATCATACCGATATTACAGGCTTCGTTTTCTAGCCTCTATTGAAGATATTAAAGGTAGTCTAGTTCAAGTGCTTCGCACAGTAAACATGCAGCCACAAATTACTTTTAAAAAGTCGTCACAAAATGGTTAAAAGTATTATCGGTTTGCCCATACCAGAAAAATGTAAAAAATATACTTTAGCAATTATTTCAAAGCTTCTTTATTTATTAAGAAATGGAATGACAAATACAATTTATATTTTAGCGAAGATAATGTCATTCCTGTCAACTTCTCAATTTTTTCGTAGTAGAAGATATAGGATTAGTTCAGTACTTTTTATAAATTTTTCTTTTCTCTTACCAAGAAAATATGTACAAGCTTTACTCAAGTTACAGTCGCTAATTTATATAATGCATTACCTAGTTATGATAAACAATAATTTTTACAATTCAATATAACTTTTTAAAAGCGTGTAATAGTCCTACTTTACCAGTAACTATGTTTTATCGCCAGAATATGTAAAAACAATTAATATAAAAAAAGAACAGCGATTTACGTCTTGAACAAATTCCGTTGCATGGCGTAATCTAATGATGCATGTTCTACAAAGTTATAAGACAAAAACCCACGACACCTTTGTTCATTCTCGGAGTGAAATATCGTTAATTTTCTTCAATTTTTATTTCATAAATAAATAAAGATTTCGTCCGTTTTTTGCCTTGAAACTTTATAGGACGACGTATTATTATATGTATTATGCAGGGTAACTGAATTTGTTCAAGATGTAAATCGCGATTCTCTTTTTATATTAATAATTTTACATGTCCCGCAGATAAAATAGTCTTAGTATAGTCAATTATAGTGCGAAACTTCCAGTAGAAATTCATCTATATGAAAGGGCCAAGAAATTAGAAAATAAGCTAGTAAACTGGCTAATTTTATCGTAGAGGAAATAGCATTAAAGTGTATTTGGATGGCTTACCGAAATATAAATAACAATAACAAAAAATAATTTGTTGTGTTCATTCTATGAATAATTCAGAATAGTACATTGTGCAACAAGGGGAGAAAATGAGCTATTGCTAGTGAGGTGTTCAGCACGACGTGGAGAAGAGTGCTGAATACACCTCACCCGAGCCTGAAATAGCTTTTCTTCCCGTATTACACACCGTATTTTTTTTAACGCAGGCATGACAGGGCCTTTTTTTACGTATGTGTGAGTCGGAGAGAGGATTGGGCATTTCGAGTCGTACACAACGCAGTTGAAAAATTAATTATATCCCCTGAAGAAAGGCAGAAAATTTCATTTCTCACCTAAAACAAGTGAGAAATGAATATTTCTCACCAGTTTTTCATTTCTCATCTGTTTTAGGATAGAAATGCATATTTCTTACTACTTTTACAAAATACGCTTGAAATGCGAAATTTTCTCTCTTACTTTCACACGCAAAAAAGGCCCTATTTCATGCCTGAGTTGAGAAAAAAACATTTTTTTTGCCTAGCGGGCCGAAAGTACCACTTTTTTTCCCAGCGCCCGATCGCAAAGGTTGTATTTTCGGCCTCGCCAGTCAAAAAAATAGTATACGAACCACGGGAAAAAGTAAAGAATGTCCCAGGTTGCATGTAAATTCTCACCCGAGTCGAAGGCGAGGTACTTTTACTCCCTAGGGGCGTAATATACTAATTTCTCCATCTGACTCTGTCGCTCTCACTCTTTGTCATAACAGAAAGTCCTCTACCAGGCATTTTCAAACTAAAGAAACTGATCAGTTTTAATCCCTTTAAAATACTTAAGAACAAGCTTGTGCATGTCTTCGAAAAACTCATTCAATTTTTCAATCTATTAAATGGCCGAATAATGTAGGGGAAAAAGCGTTTCCCCGGGAGCTAGAAACTGGACAAGAGAAATTCCTATTTTATAGCAAGTTTTTAATATAAATAATGATTTATTAGTTATAAAATGTTTCGGATATCCACCAATTTTTTTTCCTTGTAAAAGTTATAATATAGTTTAGGGTCTCCTTAAAAGTTTTCTAAATGTAACTATAAAAAAATGCAAAATATGTTTTGACGAACATTTAGATCACGTTACCTTTTATATAATGTAAAGTAACTCGAGCTAATTCGGCCACTAATTTGATTCGGACAGTTTTCTAGTTCTCTCTCCCCTTATCCCAACTAAGGGGAGGCCTTATACCGACACAGGTCTCTGCCGCATCGATCACAATGTTTTTAATTAAATGTTAATTGTTATAAGCTTTTTCTTGAATTCTAAGAGTGAACGCACAGAGGTTAACTTATTATCCAATTCCCAGCTAAATTTCAGATAAAACTAATAAAACTCATAACGTCGCATAATATCATATATTAACCCCAAAATACCACACCTTGCGAGTTCTCAAATTACGTCTTTATTTTTCAATAGATTTATATGAAATTTGATCGAGAATTGGATAATAAGTTTGCTTCTGTGCGATCACTCTCCAGAATTCAAGAAAAAGCTTATAACAATTAATATTTAATTAAAAACATTGTGGTCGGTACGGCAGAGAATTCTGCAGGTATAAAGCATTCCCTTATAGGTGTCCGCAAATTCCAAATATGAAAAACATACTTTATAAATCGTTTTCTATTATTTGGTAATGATCACTACACTTTTATGTAAGTTTCTTTTTTCAATTGTGAAGAAGTCGTGCGTTTTATAAAGTCAAAAAAGTACGAATTTGTTTATAGTCGAAATATGAGCTAATAATTCGAATTGAAAGTGATACCGGCAGAAAGGCGAGGTCTTTTGCTTGAAATTCGTATGGAAGCAATATGAATAAAACATTTTCTTGTAATTGATTAATGTAAAATACTTTCGCGTTATAATTCACCTAATTTGTCCAATTAAAAAAAAAATGGGGAAGTTGTAGACAATCAAACATTAAAAATAAAGGGATCTAAACATAAAAAACAAAAAAAGCTGTGTAATGTACTAGTAAAAAAAAATAACATATTTCCTGATTCTGTATAATCTGTAAAGAAGATGTGATCAAATAAATATGAGACGGTGTGAAATTCGTATTACTTTCACGAAGTCATTTAGGTGTCCCTCTTGTGAAAAGAAACTTTACAAATATGATTAGCAGTAGCAAATTTCATTGATCAAACTGAATGTTTAGTTTGGTTTCGGTAAACTCCTAAATAGAATTCTAAAGTCATTTATAGAATACAATATAAACTATAATGGAGAAAATTCCTTTATTTACTTCACGCTTAGTATTATTTATATGAGTAAATAATTAAATGAAGTATTCTTTTATATATTTAATTAAAAACATTAATTTTATTAATTTTTAGATTTTATGAGTTTCTTTGTATTATTTTTCCAATATTGGCCTTAGGTAACGTGTTAGCTAATATGGCCAAAGCGCACATTTTAAACTTAGCACTCTACAGAGCCAATATAACATTTGGGGTGTTCATAATTTTTTTCTTTGCAGTAAGGTAAAAGTACAAGTACTTGGCCATAAAAAATCCAGTAGCAAAAAGTGGCCGCCTGCACTTAATAGTATGTTTTTTAAATTACATTAATTTCTACAAATACATACACGTATTACAAATATATTAATTTCTTGTTCAAATTTAATCTAGACATATAGCTTTTGGTAACTAACAACGCGTTGCGTTGTCTGATTTATATTTAATAAGGATAAATTACAATTTGTAATAACATATGTGCTTCGTCGGGCATCTACTAGTACTTTCACATAAGATTGAAGATAATTCCAGCCCAAATAGTGGCCACATATATACACAAAGATAGGTTGACAAGTATAATATTCAAGCAATATATGTTTTGGTATATTTTAAATAACATTGTTGCATTGCATGTTTAAATAGACGTTACAGACAATAGTTTATGTAAGTTGACAATTGAAAATTTTTCACATATTTTCAATTGACAAAGATTATGTACTGTATTGTAAGTAAGGGGGCCAAATATTGGAGTAAAAGTTTTGGACATTCGGAACAGTTTTATCCTATAGTGGCCAACGACTGGTGCATTGATACTCGTCATTATTTCATTAATTTATTATGATACAATTATTAAATAT
>UXGD01007396.1:0-10986 GCA_900474315.1 Torymus auratus | reverse complement strand
CATTTCTTTGAAATCGTAGAAGATTTGAATTTCTTAACTATTAAGGAATATTACTTAATTATAAAGAAATATTGTTTGCGATAAAGAAATACCGTTAATTATTATACTACAAGAAAAAAACTGGATTGGAACAATTGACCGAAACCCATCAAAGCTTCCGCGAAGCGACCTCCACTCGTCGATTCCGCGAACATTTCGAAAATTCCCGGCAAACGCGAAACGAAATCCCTTGTCTATATGATTTTATGCGGAATCTCCTCATCGGCTTCTCCTTGTTACACCTGACCCGTAAAGTATCTACTCGCATTTCGCTTGCTTGCTTAAATAAATAGCGCCCGAGCGAACGAGGTTACACTGCAGCCGGGTGCTCGGCACAATGCAGCTGCTCGCTCTCTCTTTCTTTCTCGCCCGGCACGATAAAGGCTCAGCTGTAAACTTGGAATTGACTTTGGCCATCGCTAGTTAAAAGTTTACCGATATAACTTTGGGCGTTGGCCGAAAAAAAGGAGCGCGCGGTAGTTACTCTTTCGCACGTGTGCCGAGAGGAAGAGGAGGAGAACGATTGATCGACTTTGCCCACGCCTTTCGGCTCTCGTGATTTAAGTTTATTATGATTGAGATTTAGCGGCTCTGCGGTCGTTGTGTTTTTATCTTCTTCCTCGATGTGAAAAGCCACTAATTTTATATTTTATGTATATAGGTAATTTTTATGATTGAGAATTTAATTTCCACCATAAAAATAAAAAAATTTGAAAAATAGAGATCCTGTGTCTGACTAAAGTCGACTATTTTCACTGAACTCCACACCAAGCGCCATAGTTCCACGTAGCTGATTTCTGAAACATATCAATAATACATCATTGGAACTCTTTTTGTAATCGATATATTTTGATATCGTAACAAAATTCATTAACGAGCAAAATAAAAAATAAATAAAATACATATAAATCAGCCAGTCGAATATGTAACCGAAATCATAGAAAATCAGGCCGGCCCAAGGGTCAAAACTTGCTCTCCCTAAATCCACAGAAGCAAGCGAGCGAACAAACAAACTGGAGGCACAGGGGCAGCGAATTAGGTACCATAAACAGTCTATGCATTCCATACACTCTGCGCGCCTCGGGAGTTTGTCAACGCTAATTGCCCAAATTCCAGAGCGCTCGCCGCCGTCGCCGCGGTACTTTCTCTACCGATCGCGCGGTTGGCAGCCCCGGCGTCGTTAAAACGCGGCATTCCGTGCCGAGTTCGTGCGCGGAATGCACCGCGAAGCTAAATTAATTGGCACGTTCTACATCGGCGGGAAGGGGTTGATCGAGAGGAAGATGAAGGCGCGCATGCGGATCGGGAGGTTCGGCTGGATTATACTGTGAGTGAATCGAAGGTGCGTTAAATAACTGTGGCGTCGTTGTGGAACGGGTTAGCGTTAAGGTGTGGCTTGTCAATATAGTGTAGTGTGTGAAACAATTCCTTGATTATTTGCAACTTAATGATGAGGTTTTGTAACGCATCCTGTAATTAATTTTAATTATGTGTATGCAAAAACATTTTTCCTTGTAGAGAATATTGGGTTCCTTGTAAAAAATTGTGTAGACACTTTTTTGCGATGTAAGAAAAATTTATCCACATAAAAAATTATTTTCGAATTTGATATTCTAAAACTCGATAGAAATTGAATTACATTGTTTTCTTAGAAGCCATTATCATTGGCAGTTGTGACCATATAAATAGCGAGTATAAAATTTATACGATTTAATTCGACACGATGATTACTCGAAGCAAAACCTTATTTTGTCCCCCTCTTCGGTTTATTAATTATTTGCAAGTATGTATTTGTAACACCTTTTACATATACATGATTCATAAAACTTGACTTAAATACATACGACCAACCATACGAAACCATTCCTCTAATGAAAAACTCGTAATAAAAAATTGAATTATTCACGATTTTATTATCCGATTGCCGGGACAACTTTTTCCATCCAATTTCGCCAGACAAACTGTAACGCTCGCGCAGTAAGTTAAACCCAAACTTCCGGGCGTAAAATAAAAATCTACAAGAATTCATAAAACTAACAAGCAAGCGAAATTTAATTAATTCCGCGAAACTCCAAAGTTGAATGCGGCGAAAGAAAAGGCGGGGGCCGAAATCACGACCGACTGCAGTCGGAGTTTAATCACTGGGTAATTGAAGACAGAGAGTACACGCGACCAAGGGGCAAACGCGCGGACAAAGATGCAGAATAAAAAAAGTACGTGAGGAAGGTGGCAATTAGAGTAGCGCTCATCCAAGAGAGACATTGTTTGTGTCAAGTTTCGCTTCTTAACTATAATAATTCCTAAGTGTTTTGATACAAATAAGCAGGCCTTTCTATACACGCAAATTGTATTTTATAAAAGGTCTATATACGTGTGATTTCTAAAAGTGACAGTTAGATAATTCAAATTATCATTGTTCAAGACTTATGTATCAACTTAAAAAGTTATATATTAAAAAGGTGTACCCTTAACATTCGAAAAATGAACTTTTGCACGCAAACCACCAGCTATTTTACAGATTTTCCCATACGTATGAAATTATACTTATTTAGTCGTGATTTTTCCGAGCTTACACATACCAACGCGGAAAAATATTACGCTTTTTTTAATGAGAAAATTTGTGGTCCATATTTTTTCAGGCTGACCCATTACGAATGCTGAAAAAATATTATACTAGACCCACTAACGCTAAACCTTTCCATACGTAGGAGTGGAAAAACTTCTAAATGACTAATATTTCACATTCATTAGAACATTAAAAAATAAAAGGTTAATTAAACTCCGGGTAATAAAATCGTCAAGCAGAAAAAGCACACTTGCATAAAATCGCCAAGGTTTCACGCCCCGAATATCGATATCCGCAATTACGCTCGCTTCCTCTATCCTTCTCACAAAAAAAAGCTTCGAAGAAGCGCGCTGTAGTCACACACTTGCACATACCTGCATTTTTCTCGGCGCTGTAGGAAAAAGCTCATACCGGAGCGCCTTTTGTCCGCGTCGGGACAAAAGAGTCGAGGCAGAGCGCCGAAAAAAATAATGCTCGCTCCTCGCGCGCGGCCAAGTACATATACACGCGCGAAAAGGTTTTTCTTTCTCGAGCGAGTAAAGGACGCGCACCTACCACTGCCGCTTTCTTTTTTACCCCCCTCGCTTCCTTCTCTCGGCGCGCCGAGAACGTGACGATATCTGGAAACTCGCGTCGCGCTCAAGCTTTTCTTTTACAGAGGCGAGCGTGCGTTAAAAAATCCGGATCATTAGGGTCTCCGCGCAGACTTTTTTAATTACACACACACACACACACCGCGAATGCGCAGGATGATGTAAGTGCGCCCCTGGGCCGGTCGTATTGCGGAGTCGCGGCAAAGCAATTAACAAGCGAGAGATTTCGGGAGAACTCCGTTGTATATTCTCGGCGGGAAGAGGATCTGAGATATCAATTTATATTTTTGGAGGGGTCGTTCAATTGAATGACGGCGATTTTGCAAATTCTTAATTAATAATTATACACCTCGGTTCATTGTGTGACGTAATATAATGTTGCGCACGTAACGTCAGCTACATCATCCGTAAAATATTGTCCTTCGATAAAATTTGTCGTTGTTCTTGCATCATTTTTTTTCTTTTTAATTAATTTACGCAATAAAGTAAAGCGGCGCACGAAAGATTGGATTCTGAATAAAAAATATACTTCCAGCCGATGTAGGTCAAGAGGGAAGGAGCCGCGCGACTCGTCTTTTATTTTTTTTTATCATACTAATGTGAAGAAATAAGCTCGTATCGCTCGCGCACTCGTATATACTTTCAATTCTCACTTACTCTCTTCGTAAACATATACACACGCACACCGAAAGCATCTGCGCTTTAAAAAAGTCCTTTGAACCAGACACACAAACTTCCCCTCGTAACTATTCCAATTAGTAATAATTTCGCCACTTGACCTTCCCACCATAATACCACCCAACCTCCACGTGCGGGCCCTCGTATATATTTATATATTCAAATTCCTCCCTTCTCGCGAATACCAGCAATGACGTATAAAAAAAAAGAGATATGGCATTACCGTTTGATGTGAGCCATCCGTTACACGAAAACAAAAACACAAACCCTCGAGCTCCGCTTTATTTTATTTTGTTTCGCGCACACGTCGAGAGAAAGTGCGCCAGGTATGAAAATCTGGCTTTCAGCTGTCTGACGGGACGGAAAAACGCGCGTTGTCGCGAAAATCATTCCGCCGGGAGCGTGAACGTGTAAGCTTTTTTAAGCGCGCGTCACGGCTATTTTGCCGCCCCCGTTTTTTCAGAGCGGAAGAGGAGAGGCTGAGCGGGGGGCTTTTATTTTTATTGCGCCGCACAGTCAACCGCGCGTGCATTTGAAAGTACATCTCTCGCGATTTCAGGCTGACAGTCGAGGAGCCTCGTCGGGCTTTGATCGTGTGCACCTGCGTATATTTTCCACCGAAATGCGGCTGGTTGCCGATTCTTTTGTTGCTGTTTTTATTATTACATTTTACGTCATTAAATTTTTTGTTTTTTTTTTTTCTAAAATTGTTTTTGTCACCTTGCTGAGTATTATAGTTGTTAGGCCTATCAGGTCTAACAAATAAATCATATTGTTTAAACTTACTGAATAATAATATAACGATGTTTCCATTTATCTTCCTTTTTCGAATTTAATATATTATCATTATCAATAAAAAATTGAAAATTCTTCAAATTGGTGGATTTTACACAGGTTTCATTTTCAAAAATAAAACACGTAATTACCCTGGTGGAAATCCAAAACATTTTATAACTAATAACTAACCATTTATATCAGAAACTTTCTATAAAATGGGGGTTTTTATCTTGTCCAGTTTCTAGCTCCCGGTGAAACGCCTTTTCTCCACATTATTTGGCCATTGAATAGATTGAAAAATAGAATGAGTTTTTTCGAAGACAATCACAAGTTTGTTGTTGAGTATTTTGAATGTATTAAAACTGATCAGTTTCTTTAGTCTGGAAATGGCTAGTAGAAGGCTTGCTGTTATCACAAGGAGTGAGAGAGACATAATCAGATGAAGAAATAAAAGTTTTGCTAAATTATTCATAAAAGGAGTACAATAAATGAGTGTTTAGTTAATGTTATGTAGTTATATTTTACTATTTCATCCAATGCTAATCAAAAATAAAATTAGTAAGTAAATAAAATACGAATATATTGTTGTGACGTCAATCTAAGAAATGGATAAATAATGATAAAAAAATCGTTCCATCATAGCCATTAATTAGCCAGTTTTACTAGCTAGCTTCTGACTTCTTGGCCATTTCACGTAGATTAATTTCTAGCAGGGTATTATTATTCAAAATTTTCGTGTTTTTCAGACATTTGTAAAAAATATTCGTGAACTGATGCTTTCAAAGAAGAACTAATTTATCTCGTCACACGAGCGTAAAGTCAAAATCAATAAAAATTCATTCCCGATATGTACACATCGCCAACGAAAATACTGCCGAAGGACAATGTTATCCTCCCCATCATTTTCGTTCGAGGCGTGCAATAACGGACGCGAGATAACGAAATTGACTGCAATTCAGCCCCCCGGCCAATTTTGTAAAATCCAGCGCGCGAAAAAAATCCGAGCATCAGTTGCGTAATCGAAAACGGGAAGGCGAGGAGAGTAAAAAAGCGCACAAAGGGCGCGATCGCGCGCAAACTGACCAGAAATTTCCTTCCCGCTCGTTTATATATAGGTACGCGCGTCCTGGATTCATTGTCGTGAACGGCTGAGCGAGTCTGCGGGCCCATTGTTCGGGGTAATGAGACGGGGCGAGAGGACGGCGGAGGGAGAGAGAGAGAGATACGACGCGACGTTGCGGGTTTGTAAGAAATTTAATTACGTTGTTATAATTGCGCACCGTCGCCGCGAGGAAGCGAATGGGTGGATTGTACGCGCTACAAGGAACATTTTTGCGGTTAGGTATTTCTCAGGACGATTATCGGCTTTGTCTTCGGCGCGTATAATGCGAGCGAAAGCCATTGTTGAGAGAGTCATATTGTTTGTTTACAAATTTAAGAATCTTGCATTATGTCAAATTACAAAACTTGAGTTCTCATGATCGTTGTAAAATTTTCAATTATTTTCATACTAAAGTTTATGTTTTGTACAAAAAATAAAGTCGCGAATTAAATGCATACAGCGCAATACGATACTGTAAAAAATACTATACACGTTCTTCGCGCCCGTTACCACTCACTGCAACTGCAACAACTGTACCTGGAATTCCTCGAGAAAAAAAGAAAAAAAAGAGGTAGAAAGAAAAATCGTACCCTCGGCCGATGAAATGTAATCGCAATTAAGCATTCCACGAACGGCGAGAGGAAAGCTAGAGTCTCAATTACTCGGCGCTCGCGTCAATCAAAAGCCACTGCCGATATTAATCATTCGGCGGCGGTGGTGGCTTCGGAGCACCATTGTATAAGCGCCTATCAATACGACAAAGGATCTCATCGAACATAAGCGGCGCTCGCTGGTTTTTTTTCCTCTCTCACTCCTCCTCAGCTGTGTTTTTTCTTTTACTCCTTCTCCTCTCTCGCAAGCGAGCGCGCAAGTACTCTATTTAGCCCTGTTGCGCCTCGAGGTGCGCCGAGGGCGGAAAAAAGGAAATAGGAGCTGCGCAGGGAATTTCGTAATTGATTGGTTGTTTATCGAGGAGAGCGCGTGCGATTTGTACCTGCTCTGCTGGTGTTTGTTGTCTCAATTGACTTTTTAGAGATTTTAATTTTAACGATATTTATACGCATCCCCCGCGTGTATTAATTACTTGTCATTCCGAAGGCTAACGATCATAAAGTAGCGAATTCTTTAAATTTTCATTAATGCCATTTTCAATAATTAACTTTTATACGTACGATTATAGTTTGATATTCATCGCGAGCGTGGACATGTAATTAGTCGTGACTTGTTAACTTAATTAATTTGATCGCTACTATTCTGTGCGTTATTTAACATTACGGTCAGTTACATTACAAGTCGAAACTGCAGGCTCACCCATTATATTCGGCAGAATTATGAAAATAACAATAGTCGGTAGCATCAGCAGCGAAGCCTCAGAACCGCCAATAGGCGTTTAAGGGCCCGCGCGCTTGTCGAATGGCATTACATAGCGCAGGAGTGCGCTCGCACTCCCTCGCGTGCAGCCAGAGAAGCCAAAGGACGAGGAAGGACACGCGGTGAAGAAACGGGCCACCGGGAGGTAGGGAGGAGAGGGGGAAAACCAGGTTGAAAAGTGACCCAGTTGCCGAAGGGTGGGCGATGCCCCGGCGCCCGGTATGACCCGGTTTCCCTCTCTCTCTCTCTCTCTCTCTCCATCGTACTCTGGTCTTTGCTCCGTTAGCCGACTTCCGCTCTCGCTCGCCGCCCTCCTACCCGGTAAATATATGTATTATGCGAACTGGGTGGAAGTGGGTATCGCTCGATTTTCTCTGATGTGGATGCAGGCGCAGCCTCTCTTTCTTGTGCGCGAATGGAGTAATCGGGGAAAGGAGCTGCGCTGCGAGCTAGCGTCTTGGTAGCTGGTTATTAAGAGCGGAGGAATGTCGACGGTACGGGCCGGATGCTACGGCCGATATGTTGGGGTAAGCTTATGAGCTGCGAGGTGCTGATGCTCGTGAATTTTCTTGTGATGTGCGCTTTAATTGCTCTCGATTTGGATAAGTGAATATCATTGGTATCAGCACCGATGGATAGGTAAAACGTCCTTTACCTTTCTCGAATTTACGACATCGAGGTAAACTTTGTTGCAAAAAGGTCTTGGTTAAAGGTCTACATTAATCTGTATAGGAGACTGTCACAAATATAATTGGTGTGATTGAAGTATTCTACCACGTTTTTTCATTTGTCTAGTAGAGAAAAATTTTATATATCACTTTAGATTATATTCATAATAAAAAAAAAAAAAGAATATGAAAGGAATATCGAGTCTGACAAAAATTGTTGAAACGTCAGATTTTTCAGTAATGTTTGTCTAAAAATATGTAATTAACTTTCATTAAAAACATAACTTTATAATTAAAATACTTGAACGTAAATTTCTCTACTTTTGAATAACTCCGTCATATAGGATCCTAATTAATAACAATACTTGTCGAGAAGAGTAGGAATAGTAACGCTCTTTACTACTTCTCTCGGCCATTGTACATCCTCTCTTCCGATTTTCCATTCAGTGCACAAGCACACCGATTCCCTTTTATTATATAGGTATATCCGTTCTATCAGGGAACGCCGGCGAGGAAAATGAAATAGGTTAATTTTAAAAGCTTCCCTCTCCGAGGCAGAAAAGTTTGTAGAGGTTTCCCCCCTTCTGCAGAAGTGGGTTTGCATCGATTCTCTCCAGTCAATAGCAAAACAAATCTTCCCTCTCTCGCTGTCTCTCTGTCTCGCTCGCTCGTCTCTTTTTTGCTTATTGCGTCGTTTTCGTGATTGGATATCCGTAGCCGTTAGTCCTCCCGTCCCTCTCGTAAGAAATTAAAGCCGACTTTATTGAATATTCATTGCTTGTTGAGCGCATCAGCCGCATGTGGTATACAAGGAATTCATTGGCGATGCGCATGATCCCTATCTTCTTTACCTATATCATTATAATAGTGAAGTACGTAATGATGCGTATAATCTTTGTACTTAAAAGGTAATATGCATACATAAAAAGAAAAAAGACAGTTTTCATTCGCACATAATAATAACCTTGATTATACAGCAATATCTATTCGTATACATTCAATTACGTAAAGCATAATATTAATTAATGCAAAACGCGATCTTGACAATAGCGCGCCCCGTGAATTAATAATAGTTTTCCGCCCGGAGCGCAAAATTTTGTCATCGAGCTGTACCGAACGGCTAATTATTCTTCTCGCGCGGGCTCAATATGTTGGCATCGCTTAGCGCGCGCTATCGATCGCCGGCAAATTCATGAAATTCATCCGCGCGCGCGCTTTGTAATTTTCATCCCCTGTGAGCCATCGGGCGCGTAGAAATTCGGGAACAGCCCGACAGCGCTAAAATTAATCAATCCCCTACCCCCGGGGGTGAGGCTTCAAATTGTTAATTAAGATTTCCCGATACGGTTATTCTGGTGAAAAATGCAATGATAACGGCCGATTGTCATTTGATTCGATGCGCGCGCGTATAATATCCTAAAAGCGTTACATAAGCAGTTTCGCTCGGCAAGTTCGAGAATTCGCGTGTAACGTCCTTTTTGCCGAAGGCCGCGCTCGAGAGCGAAGCGTCGGCATCTAATTTTCATTAATCCGGCCGTTCTTTGTCGAGAAATGAATTTACCGAGAGTAGAACGCCTGGCACGATAGCACTTTGCTTCGTTTTCTTCTTCTTTTTCTTTAATTACTGTGATAATAAAGTCATTTTCGTTCTTCGCGCGAACACGACGTCAAGCGAATAGCGAGAGTTAATTCAGTTTCGCGACGAGGTCCTTGAAAATCTCCAAGATTTTTTCAATGAGATTCTTACTAGCGCACGATGAGAAATATCCTTTATTTCATTAATATATACACGTGTTCCAATCAAATCGTTGCTTTAAACTACAGAACGTTATTTTGTTATTACTCGTTATAATGTAAAAGCACGTAATAGCATTTTTACGGGGTATATTATTAATGCAACCAATTATGAAATACGTACAGTCGCTATATTATTTAGACGTAAATAATAGATAAATATAGCATTGTGAAATTACATCCACATCAATATTAGATTAGCATTGTCGATATTATTGGAAAACCCTCGAGAACGAAGAGAGGTTATTAACGAAAGAAAAAAAAACAATAATTCACCCGAGAATAGCGTAAATGCAGCATTGAAAGAAATTCAAACGGTTTTTGGTCCAAGACAGTAGTAACCCTCATCTCCAAACGCGGCCATAAACCCCGCGGGTACCCCCTTCGTTCGTAAATCACGATTATTTACAATCCTCCCGCCCCCACGACGATATATCTCTCTTTTCACAATCAAGCTTCATTTCACGAAAGTCGAGAAAATTAAGGAACGATAATAATTCCTGCGCAGGGAGGGTTAATTTGAATTTCCAAATGAGTCCCGGCGAAAAAGCTCGTGGCCTCGCGAATATACTATGTGCATGCCGCGCGAGACGTGCAAACTGGGTCGAACGATAAAAGTCCGTTCAAAAGCATCGAACGCGCGAGAGAGCAAAAGAGAGACGAGCGGGCGCGCGCGCGCGTGTGTGTACGTACGTTGGTGTTAGTGGATGCACATACATGTGCAAGTCGGAAAGCGTTTGCACTTGATAGTTGACGGCGTATGACACAGTAAAATGGGAAATTAAGTGGACCATTCAGCGGGCCGGGCGCGCAGCAGCACTTTCATTGCGCTCGCGCGCCTGTTTCATTTTCCGTTCACCCTCTACTCTACTCTCTCTCTCTCTCTCTCTCTCTCTCTCTCTCTTTCTCTTTGCTCGCAGAAACAATCCGCAGTCGAGCAAACACGATGCTCTCGCGTTTTCTTTCTTTCGTTCGTCCGTATTTTTTTTTTTTTTTCTGACCAAGAGAGTGGAAGAGTTCGTGTTTTCCATCGCGAACTTTTCACGAGCGGTAAAAAATATTTATGGGCTTCGGGATCGTTCTCTAGCTCGCTAAGAACATAGGGAAGCGTGATGTTTTTCTCTTTTTTTTAAGGGGCGCTCGGTCTCGCACCTGCCCGGCGAATGGATTTTTTATGATTAGTAGTGGGCGGAAAGGTTGATCGACGTGGTAAGTGACTGAGAGAGTATTTTTTTTACAATCAAAGCAGCGGATTCGATTGGTATATACGCGATGAAATATATCTCGATGTGTACAATACCGATAATATTATTTTGAAATTAAGTATATGAGTAAATCCGCCAAACTATCACACTTTTTGTGTCACAAAACTGGAAAAAATTTTTTTAGGAGCACACC
>UXGD01007395.1:0-10987 GCA_900474315.1 Torymus auratus | reverse complement strand
TAATTTTTACTTCGAATATTTAAAATTTAATAATTTATTTTGTACGGAGAGAATCATGATATATATATATATTTTTTTTAATTTTAATTTTAATTTTTTTCTATTTGTTATCATTAAAAAAGCAATTTAGAGAAAAAAATGTTTAACCTCAAATATCTTTTTCTGTAATGGACCGATTTTTTGCCAAAGAATCTGGAGATATATAAAAGCTACATCTGTGCCAAATTTCAGGACGATTGGATCATTTTTGCTCTTATTATCGTGCAACAACGAAAACGCAAATTTTTCTAAAATAATTTAAAAAAAAAACAAATTATGATAATCTCTTGAAATTTTAACCACATATATTCTTTAATTAAAGTAATAACTGGTTGAAATTTAATTAAGACGACAAATAAAATATTTTTTTAGAAATTAATTTATGAATTGTAAAAAAATTTTCCTTAATAACGAATAACAGAATGACGAGATTTTGAATTCTAAAATACGAAAATATAAGTAATTTAAATACCTTTCAAGAAAGTCTATTATATTATGTAATAATGGCTGTAAGATATGAAAAAAATCAAAAAAACTAAAAATTTAGAATAGTTATTTGGTTATAAAATAAAGAGAATCAATAAATACTCAAATTCATCAGGATATCTTTCTTTTCCCGCGAGACGAAGAGAATAAAAATTGGCGTTTTCGTTGTCACACGATAACAAGAGCAAAAATTATCATATCGTCCTGAAATTTGGCACAGATGTAGCTTTCGATACTTCGATATTTCGAGAAAAAATCAACATGGCGATGTTCAAAATCAAACATAGCGTCGCCCATATATGCATTGTTTATATAGAGGGATTAAGAAAATCAGAAAAAATACATGCGTATTATATACAATATAATAACACTATATTGATCATATAAGTATTTTCACTTGTTTTTTAAAGAGTATTAGCTTATTGATAAATTATAAATATTATATATAATGAGTGATAATAATAGTGAAAGTAATAATAATAGTAATAATGATAACGACACCAGCTCTACAACAGATGTAGAACCATCAACAAGAAAAAGGATGCGATACAAGCGACCATTATACAAAAATTATGAACCTCGTGAAGTTTCTGACCGAACTAGGAAAAAATACGAATTCAGCAATCTTAAGCTGCCAGCTAATAAAGATGATTCTTCTAAATCTCAAAGCGACGAATCTGATGGTAAAATTTCTTACGTTTTATTACATTTTCATACAATTTTTTTTTCACATATAACGGGTTCATAAATTTGTATTTGTCAGGTGGCTCGGAATTACTTCAAAAACATGCTTCTGATCAATATGATGACGGTGCATATTTTGCACAGGACATTGTGGAAAATGTAGAATGTGATAAGAATAACGAAGATAATTTATTTGATAATAATATGATGGCCGATATCCATAATAGCGAGACTGATGACGATGAATTATTTAAAAATACAAGTGGCATAATGGAAGCTGAAAATGAAAAAGAAACAGAAGACGAAAGTGAAAATGATGATGATTCTGAATCTCCAAGTAGTGAAAATGATTCTGATAATAATTTAAGAAACGAAGATAATGGACACTATTGTTTTGATAAAGTAATGTTTCAACAATCAGGACTCACCGTACGAGACATAATCATATTAAGCACAGCATATTCCTTGAGATACAATATCAGTGATGAAGGACGATTAGAATTTGTTCACATTCTAGAACGTTGCGCTGGACCAGAATTCCAAAATCTAAATCTTTCGAAATATATTATGAATAAATGTTTTTCAGCTCAAAATGAAAATATGACTTACCATTACTATTGTAGTAATTGCTCTGCGAAAATTATTCATAGTATTAAGGGAGATCAAAAGTTAAAAAAACAGAATTCTATATGCCAAAATTGCGAAAAAATTAATAGTATTACTGCTAATTCACCAAACTATTTTATTTCTATAAACTTATCTTATCAGATAAAAAAATTGCTGTCAAATGAAATTATTTTGAATGATATTTTGAATAATTTGCGTCAAACACATAATAATGATTCGATTTCTAATAATAGTAGTATTAAAGATGTTCACAATAGTGCAATCTTTAGAAAAATTGTGGAAACTTCCACCAGCGATCAGCAGTATAATAATTACATGTTAACTTTGAATTTTAATACTGATGGAGCACCATTAACTAGAAGTGGTAAAACTGCGTTTTGGCCATTACAATTATACTTGAATGACCTTTCGCCAAAATTAAGATTTCGTTTTATACTATTGGGTGGAATATTAATGGTTAAGAAAGAACCACGAAGTGACTTGCTCAATTTATATTTATCGAAATTTGTTGAGGAAATTCATAATTTATACAATCATGGAATCCTGATAAAAAGGAATGGAATAAAAATTTTATTTAAATTTTGTATTTTGAGTTGTGTTGTTGATTCTGTCTGCCGTCCTATTCTGCAAAATAGAATTTTATTTAATGGGTACTCGGGGTGTAGTTGGTGTTACCAAAAAGGCACCTATTTACACGAAGCACATGGAATAAGATATCTGGCTGAACAAACTAGCATTGATAGAACAACTGAGAGCCACGAAGAAGACGTAAAACATGCTAGTCAATCAGGAAAAATTTGGAGAGGTGTAAAAGGCTCATCGTGTTTAAAAGACCTTCCACATTTTGATATGGTATGGTCTTTTTCTTATGAATATATGCATAGTTTACTTTTAGGTGTAACTTACCAACTTTGGAACGAGTGGAAAAGCGGAAAATCCGAGTACAAAATTGATAAAAAATCTGTAGCATATATTGAAAAACGATATTTGAATATTACCCCAACGCATGATATACACAGACTACCGAGAAGTGGAATTATTGGAGGTTCAGCAAAACCTAAAGCTTCGGAATTAAAGTCGTGGCTGCTATGTTTTAGCTTGCCATGTTTGCAATCAGTTCTTCATGAAGATGCTTTGAAACACTACCCATGTAAAAAAAATATGTATAGTCTATACATAAATTATGCATGATTGCCTATACACAGACTATGTATAAATTCTGTTTGAAAATGAACATGCATGAATTATGCATAGACTCTACAAAAATTATATAGACTGGATATTATATCAATCATTCACTGTGATTATGATAATAATGATAAAAGAAATACTTTAAAGGTATTTTTATTATTTACAATTTTTTTTCATAAACATTCGGCGATAAACATATATGATTATCAAAAAACAATACTTTTCCATCTAGCTTATTTAATGGTATACACGAGAAACAGTAGGTCAAACGAACTGGAATTATGATTTCTCTTATATCAATTCTTATTTGGTGACTTATGTATTCTGGTGCAACCAAATTTTTTGTATATTCTTGAATAAATGCATAAACTGTATCATTCTCAGTTACAATAAAAAATCTTATTAATCCGAAATTTCTATACTCATTCCAGGAAACTATAAAATTACTTCTCTTTTTTTGTCTTCCATATATTTCTGACGTAAATACTTGTTTGTTTATGTTGGCTCTAGCATAGACAGATATGGTATCATTCTCGTGGTAAATTTTATTTAAGGTAATAAATTCATCAAGAAATTCTTTTTCATTAGAGTTCATAATAATTTTCTGGGGCAGACCAAGCACTCTTTCTTCGGGAACTAGTTGATGATTGGTAATTAGCAATTTTTCTCTTAAAATGTAAAAGGCATTAATCATTTTAACGGTGTTCATAATTTCGGTATCAATCTTATTAGGCCCGTGATTAAGTTTAATAAAATAACCATTGGCATCCTCAAAGTCAAATGTAGACCAACACCATAACGGACCCCATTGTATTACAGAATCTGCCATATGCTCTAATTGGTGTACGTTAAAAGAACATTTCTCCCGTCCATATAGACTTTCAATTTTTTCACTAAATAATTTAAGAAGGTGTTTTGCAAAATATATTTCATTAACGTGTATTTTTGATTGTAATAAAGTTCTAATGCCATAAAAAAGGTGTAAAAAGTGCCTATAGTAAATTTCTGGTAAGACGTCTTTTAGCAATATGGGGAAATACAAGAGCAGCAAATATCTGACTTCTGACGCCTTATAAAATTTTCTATACTTCAATGGCCTTGGCGTTCTCGCTATAAAATCAGGAGGTGTGATTTGCATTATGCTATTATCTAGCATATTCCGTGCTGCTTTTCTTACATAAAATGGTTCATTTTTATTTTTAGGATCGAACCATAGATTCATTAACATCGTTACGACTCCAGCTAAGACAGCGTGCATGTAGTCAGGCACAAAAGACGTTGCTATATTGAAAAATGGTATAGTCGCTGTAATAGAAATAGCTTTAACGCCTTTGACATGCTCTAAATTGTTTTCCATTGCAGTGCGTCCTTGCATAATCATATTTTCTTCTGTACGTAAAGGAGGTTCGGGATTTATTGTTTGATAAATTCGATTGTGGCCTTGCCCTGTTACACACGTAGTACCTGGATGTTCACAAAAAGAACAGCCATACGCGCCATTGAATTGCATCACGTTTTGCACAGCCGCTCTTGCAGGACAATCTAAGGTGGCAACAGGTGCAACAACAACACTGTGTTCTATCATGTTAGTTGACTTATTATTCCAATCAAAGCCTTCATTGTAAAGTTCCTTCAAAGCAATAGTAAAAGGTTTCAAAAATGTGTTCATATTTGGTTTTTTAAGAGTACTATAATATAACCCTGCCAAGAACTGAAAGTTTCTACGATTTTGGACAGGTATGTTCAAAATTTTTACTTGAACTGGCCAGATTTCTCCCTTCGAGCTTTTTGATACCGAAGCTCCATCTGTATTCCACAGCAGACATAAATCATATTTTCCAGTCAACACATCTTGTTTTAATTTTTGGTATTGAGTACCAGACGTGGCATCGCATATGAAATTTTCCTCTTCCTGACATTCCTTGTGTTTATCTATTAAGTTTGCTAAATTTCTGTTTTCGAATGCATCTATAAAAACTTGTTTAAGGTTGTATTGCAAAAATACGCCATTTACATTTTCACTTTTACATTGGTCACACGTTTTTTTATAAGTTTTTTTACAATAAATGCCTAAATAATGGCAACATTCTTCGCAAATTTGATATTTAGTTATTAAATCATCACGACCAGGTAACAATGAAAATAGTAATTTCAAAAACAAGTACTTAGATCGCGGAAAGTTATTTGGTTTTGGAAGGAGAAAAAGTAATAACTGTAATAAATGATCCAAACATTTTTTCGTGATTGCATTTTGTATGAAGAAAAGCATTATTTGATATAGAGATTCTCCTACCGTTATCTCTTCAGTACCATATAATTTTTTATGTAACCACTCAAATGAATTTTCATCCTTCCATGTAAATTCTTCGTCAGCAGACGTGTTATCTTCAAAATCATACTCGTATTGGCTAAAAATTGATTCTGTTGACGATGATCTAGAATTACTTGATAGAGAATCTATTTCACTGAATGCATCGACAAACTCATCTTCATCATCCTATAAAAATATATTTACTGTGTCAAATACTAACAATATAAACATTTTTAATACTTGTTTAAGAGATCTCAGAAATGTACGTAAAAACAGCGTTAACAAACTTCCAAAAAAACTTTTAAGCGAAATATTATTTTTTCCAAACGCTCCGTATATTAACATATACGAGATAGTGTGTGAACATGGAGGTACTTTGTTGTAGCAAAAAGCGCGTACACAGAAAAAAGTAAAAAAAATGAAGGTATCTCGGCGCCCAGTACTGACCGTAAAAGCGCCGATATACGACGTTCTTCGACCGCCCGGTGAGATACGACGTTGTTCGCCCGCGCGGCGAGATACGTCCTTCAACTGGGCGCCGATATATCCCGAAGTTTATCATGCGGTTTGAGCGTTTGTTCAAATACGCGTGCATCGTCTACGCGCACAAATATCGTCACCATTTTTTAAACTTAGTGAGTGTAATTAAGTAACTCCGTGTGTGAAATTTTACTTCTCATGCCTGTTTATAGTGTATAAAGTGCTCAATTTGTGCGTTTTGCGGCACACGCAGTGCGAAGTAATCACTCCGTACACTGGGCCGCACAATGGGCAAATCGGGCACTTCGTACACTATATACAGGTATGAGAAGTAGAATTTAGACACGGCGTTGAAAAAAGAATATTATTGTTTAAGCGGTGAATAACTTAATCGTAGTATACGCACAAAAAACATATTATATATTATAAGTAATCGTTAAGATAATTTACTTCAATATCCATCATAAACTCTGGAATTCCATGTTCCTCGGCTCTGTTTTCCTCTTCCACATTATCAGGTAGATTGGCTCGAATTATCCATCTACGCAGTGTAGAATAAGGAACTGCGCCAATCTGGTCAATATATGATTCATCAGTACAGCAATTTTTAAATTCAAACACGAATTTTTTGTAGCAATATTTACTTACACCATCTGTGTAATACTTTTGGTAATTATTATCCATAATGATATTAATTTTTCGTGCTGTAAATATGAGTTTACATTTCACAAAAAGTATCACATGAAGTAATAACTAAATATCACAATGTATTTTACACTTCATTAATTAATCTACGTTTATGTTTACGTATAAATTAACCTTATTAACTGACGTTGCGTGCAATCTGGTGATAGTCGATTGAAAAAACAAAAAACAAACAAATCAATACTATCACTATTTTTCGAAGTTCAGAGGCTACGTGACTATAACACGAAGCATTAGCGAACGTCTCCAATAAGTTTTGAGAATACTGAAATAAGAAAAATGCAGTTTCTCATTGAATGCAAGGATAAGTCCTTGACAGTGATTTATCAGAAATCAATTATAGTGGAAAGCGCTGCGGCTGCGTTATCGGTTGGAGACTCTGTTAAATTTTTCTGGCCGGAAAATAAACCAAAGGCTAAAGAGTATACCGGAATAATCGTAGCAAAAGATCGTAAGTATTTTAATATAACAGGGCTTGTAATGTTTTTTTCCGATATTTGCTTATATTTCATGATACAGAGATTATTTATTTTAATAAATAAATCGAGTGTAGGTTATGATGTAACATTATGCGTTAATTTTTAAGTTTTTTGTAATTATATACATTCTAAAACATATTTATTTAAAAATCAAATAGGTGACGAAAACCTATTGCTCGACATGATGGAAGCAATTTTGCAGTCTCGACAATCAGAGAAAAATATTCGCACAAAGGGGACACGTAATACAGAAGAGAACAAAGGCTCAAAAACTGCAAACAGCGACCAAAGTACTAAGGTTCAGGTATAATTAATGTTAAGTTATTAAAAAGCGCAGTTAACTATTGCAAGATTATACTTCTTATGGATAGCGTCGCGTATTTGTGCTATAGAAAAAACATATTCTAACCACTCACGATTCCGCGGGCAAATACTTTTTTAAAGCTGTTTACTCTCTCTACTTTGTATTTATTGTTATGATTATTTTAAACGTTACATTTATTACTGTATTTACTTCCTCTTAATCTAAGGGAAAAACTCGGAAAAATCCTACAACTCTTCTTCAAAAGGAGATTTTGAATGAAGTTTTAAATACGAAAATGGAAAAAAAGGAAGGCACATCAAATGAATATGCTACACTGCTCGAAGATATGCGTATTTATAAGAACGAAACTTTGTCTGCTGTAATTGATGTGAAGGATTCTATGCTGGCTGCTGTGCAAAACGTGAAGGAGGAAATGATATTGGCCTTAAACACTGCAAAAGAAGACACAATCGCGGTACGTTTATAATACTATTTTATAAAATAATACTATTTTATAAAAAATTACATTAAAATTTATCTTTTTTATCTTTTTTAGAAAATGAATTCGCTTTTAAATAATAAAGAGGAACCAATTTCCGTACCTAGTCCTAGAAAGAGAAGTAGAAGTTTTGGATTCCTGGAGGATGGCGAGGTATTAAATGTTGACTGCCATCAAACCCCTGACGATGAACCTCCTCCAAAGAAAAGAAGTCGAAGCTTTGGATTTTCGGAGGATGACAAGGCACTGATTTGAAAATTGATATTAATTTTTATTGCAACTAATTTAAATTTTTTATTTACATTTTATTTTGTAGGAAACAACGCCGTCTGCAAACTACGGAAACATTTCACCTAAAGAAGTATCCGATGAGGATATTTTTGATATGGATGATTGGGAGGTATTTGCATGTATCATACACATATGCCACTTATACAAACGTATACACATGCGTACAGATACTCACGTGCATGCACAAATATACAGGCACATATAAATGCAACAAATATTTCATCAATGACATGTATTATCTAGCCAAAAACTATCAGCGGGCCCTCAAGAAAAAAATCTTTAGTTATCGACTCCTCTTCCGACGATGATTCTGATGCTATAAAAATGTCTGAAGTAAAAGAGAAAAAAGGAAAAGAAATTAAAAAAATTGAAGAACCAGAACAGTTTGAAGATCCAGAAGTAATTCTTTAGAAAATAATATAATATTATTTACAGAACATGTTTCTATGTATATTTTCTTTGTATTTTAGAATCCGAGGCCTGGTACGAGTAAACAAGGTTTGATTAATGTCGATCGTCCAAAATCACCGGAACTAGACTTGGAGGTGAAAGAAAGCACTGGCAGTCACACGAAGTGCATTGAACGCGTCAAACCTGACAACACTTGGACTTTAAGACACACGACACTAAACGATGAAGTAATGCAAAATAAATATACTGTTCAAGTATTATTTTATTCTAGTATGTAATATATACTTTTATCATTTTTTGATCAGGTGGTAGAGCTAATAAAAGGTTCTAAAATATATGCCAATAAATTTGAATTGAAAACTGCAAAATTGAAGACAAAAAATCAAAACGAGTTGGCTAGAGCTTTAATGAAAATTATATTTACTGACGAAGCTTTGATAAAATGCTCGCTGACGGGACAAAGAGCCAAAGGATCAAACCAAAATGACGCCCGACCAGGGCTATGCGAGAAAGGCGTAGACGCTATTTTAGGTAAAAATAAATTAAGATATTATAAATAAATATACATACTATAATTTATAAACTTTTCTTCTAACTTTACAGCATATGTCGAACAATACGCAGAGAGTACGGATTGGAAATTCAAGGATCGCCTATTAGTTTCTCGCAGTATGAGTTCCAAGCTCACTGAGGCAAAATGTTCGGGAGAGTTAAAGAGAAAATTTATAGACAAACCTTAATCCTTATTTAATAATTACTTATATTGTTGCATTAATTAAAATACAATATTAATTGTGTTATATTGTATTGAAATAAGTTTGACGTCTTGTATTACTTGATAAATAAATAATATATACATTCATAAAAATACTTCCATTCCAGAATATTTAATTAGACACAATTTATGTAGAGTCTATACATAATCCATGCATGTTCATTTTCAAACAGAATTTATACATAGTCTGTGTATAGGTAACCATGCATAATTTATGTATAGACTATACATATTTTTTTTACATGGGTATTGTTTATTAGTTGAAAGTGCTTATATTTTATTAAAAAGAGAAATCTCAGAAGAAGAATTAGCAAAGTGTGAATTAGCTCTTATAACATTTGTTTGTCATTATGAAATGTTGTATGGTGAGACAACAATGACTTTTAATGTTCATGTGTTATTGCATGTCGTAAAATCTATAAGAAAAACTGGACCTTTATGGGCTAATTCAGCTTTTCCTCCTGAAAGCAATATTTATACGTTAAAAAAATTTGTGAATGGACCAAAGGGTATGGATAGGCAGATGTGCCGAAAAAGTTTACAATTATTAAGTTTTAAGACTGGAAATACCGAAGATATTGGAGCATCAAAAGATGTAGCTACTTATTGCATGAAGTTATTCATTCCCAAAAGATTAACAACATTTTTTGAAAAAACTGAAGAAAACGTTACTTATTTTGGTCGAAGTTCTTTAACAAAAGTAGACGGAATAGGTATAAAATGTTTAAGTTATATAAAGTGTGCATTCCAGGGTACTATTCATCACAGTATACATTATAAACGGGCAAGTAAAACAGATGACACTGCTGTAGAACTTAAATCAAAACAGTTTGGACGTATAATAAAAATTTTAAAAGTGAATACACTCTGCTACTTGAGTATAGCTGTAATTGAAGTATTTACAGAAAATCCTTTTCCAGGCGTTAATCATATAAAAAAAATGAAATGCGAAGAAGAAAAACCAAGCCTGATATTATCTATAAATGATGTAAAACAAAAATTAATATTGATAAATGTAAAAAATGATCGTTACTTATGTTCTTTACCAAACACGATTGAAATACAATAAAGGTATATAAAATGGATCTTGTTGATATTTGTTTTCGATTGAAATCGATTAAGATCGATAAAAACTGATTAAAATGGATTAACACCGATTAAAATGAATGACAAATCTATTAAAATCGATTAAATCGAGTAAACCAATTATTTCTCAAAAGAGAAATATAAATAATCTCTGGGTCTTAATCAGTTATAATCATCCTAATCGGTACAAATCTGTATTTGCCCGATTTCACGTAAAATTTGGAGTTCGTTTAAATTTCATATATGATCGATTAACGAGCATATAAATAATCCAAGAAATCCAGTTGTAAGTAGATTGTATCGTTTATATCAAAATCATGGATAAATTGAGTGCGAATCGAAATTAGATTAAACTCGAGTATAAAAACAATACGTAAATTGCTTATAAAATTTTATTGGTATTAAAGTCGATTCAAATTGATTAAATATCATGTTCTATTTTTCGTATTGAAATCGATAGAGTCGAAAGTAAATCAAATTAGGTTAAACTCGATTAAAAGCAATAGGTAAATTACTCATTGAATTTTATTAGTATTACCCTTGTAGAAAATTAACCATCTTTTCTGACCGGTTCACTAACTATTGGCCAGACATTTAACCATAAATTAGTCAATAATTA
>UXGD01007394.1:0-10989 GCA_900474315.1 Torymus auratus | reverse complement strand
TCACCAATGTTATTTTATTTACTTATCAACTAACGTTACTTATCAACAAATAATTTTATTTCTCACATAAAAAATACATGTATAGAATTACATCGAACTTTTATACAAGATATATAATAAATTGATACATCAAACTTTTATCTGTATCTTTTTTCAACGCTTTTTTTTTAATACGCTCGTGTTTTTGAGTTTATTATACTTGAAATGTTGGGTTATTGCGTTATTGAGTTTATTATATTACTGTTCTTAAAATGTTGGGTTATTGGGTTATTGAGATAATTATATTACTAGTTCTTGAAATGTTTGGTTATTGAAATGTCTGGTTATCTTTGTATTACGGTATTACTGTTCTTGAAATGTTGGGTTATTGCGTTATTGAGTTTATTATATTACTGTTCTTAAAATGTTGGGTTATTGGTTTATTGAGTTTATTATATTACCGTCCTTGAAATGTTGGGTTGTTGAGTTAAAATTATATCACCGTTTTTGAAATGTTGGGTTGGGCTATTTGGTTATTGAGTTAATTACATTACTAGTTCTTGAAATGTTGGTTTGGGTTATTGGGTTATTGAGTTAATTACATTTATGTTCTTGAAAGGTTGGGTTATTGAGTTAATTGTATTATTGTTCTTGAAAAGTTGATTTGAGTTATTGGGTTAATTATATTACTGTTCTGGAAATGTTTGGTTGGTTTATTGACTTAATTATATCACTGTTCTTGAAATGTTGGGTTATTGATTTTATTGTATTCACTGTTCTTGATATGTTAGGTTGGGTTATTGGGTTATTGAGTTACTTATATTCATAGTTCTTGAAATGTCGGGTTATTGAGTTAATTATATTTCTGTTCTTTAAATTTTGGGTTGGGTTATTGGGTTATTGAGTTGATTAATTAGGTTACTGGGTTCTTGATATTTTGGTTTATTGTTAAGGCAAGGATAATATGTTTAAAATCGGGAGTAGCTTACGAAATTAATTGTGTAGATCAAAGGACTGTAATGTATGTTACATTGGACATACGGGTAGATATTTGAAAAAGAGAATATATGAACATCAATACAGTTTACTTAGCACAAATTTGACATCGGTTTTGAAAGAACATTGCTTAAAATGTTTTCATTCTTTCGGTTTTGGGAGTGTAGATGTTTTAGAACAAGGGATTAAGAATAAATATAAGAGGGAAAGTCTTGAAAGTATTCACATTGTAAGAAATCGGGATAATGTAAATTTAATAATCGAGTCAAGTAAATTAGATATCATTTATCATTCTATATTAATTTAAGTTGAAGTGTGAGGTTAAGAGAAGGAAGGGTAGATGGGGATTAGGAGAAGGAAGGGGGTATGGGTATATTAGGAGGTTATTCACGGGTTTCATTTCAGTCCCTGAGGAGTCGAACCGGGCTCGAAACGTTGGACGATTTGTTGGTGGGGGCAGTCAGATTGTCCTTTACTAATAAAGTTTTTTCCAGGTTTTATTAAGTTTTTATTTTAGATTCTGCAGGGGTGATTATAGACAGGGGCAATCTGACTGGCATTAATATTAATATTAATTTAATTTATAAGATTGTAAGACTGAGAAAGAAATTCTTATCAGTTGATATTAGATTACAGTCGACATCAGTAATATTTTTAATTTATAATATTATAAGTTTATGGCATTATAATTAATTTAAAGCGGCGTCCTTAGTATTCCCTCGTATTGTCTGGTGGACTCATCAGATTCATCTATATCTATTTTTATTTACTTTAATTATATCTCCTAACCCATTTTATACCCTATCCTTATCTATATAGAACAAAACTCAACCGCAAACTTTTCGAACAAAGTATATCAGCAGCACCATCGCTTGGATAAGACTCTGAAATTCAATAAAGCCAACAGAGAGAGCCATATACCTGCATCTTCTCCGCTTGACTCGCGTCACACTCTCGGTCAAGAGAGCATTTAGCTCCGGCTGCAGAGACAGTCAGAAGAGAAAGAGAGTGAGAGAGAGCCCGGCAATTCGGATATAATACAGATTAACGAAGCGACGCGCTTCGGTCCTTAATTCCTCTCGTTTGTTCGGCCGCTTTATCTCGGCCTCCTCAGGAAACTCTCTCTTCCTCTCTCTGTCGGATGTGTATAAGCTTCGGCTTACCTGTATACGCGAGCGCTCGAGTTCCCGGCTCTTCCATCCTCCTCCTATTACTCTTTCATTACTCGTCGTTGTTTTAGCTTTAGCTCTCGAGCGCACCTTTCGGATGTTCTTTTTTGCTCTGGGCTTGCTCGGCTCGTGCAATTTTCATACAGGCTTGGAGGATCATGCTAGCGTATTGCGTTCCGGTTACGAGTGAGAGAGAACGAGGGTTGTTATAAATGCAGGAATTTTTTGTCGAGAGTCTTTTTGGGGCTTGAATTATGACGTGGATTGAGCTTGTCGTGGAATAAAATCAGGAAAATGTTGGTGCTGGTGGGATGTTGTTTTGACTACTTCCTTGATTATTGGGATTGTAAGTGGATATTCGTGTTGATATAATGTAAGTTCAAGCGAGAGTTATGGTGGTCTTGTTTTTACTTTTTTTTTCATGTGACACAGTTTTTTTTAAGATGGAAAACTTAGGTTATCTTCTATGTCAAATATTAGTTTTGTGTTTCAAAATTTTTTTAATAAATAGATTTTTTTAATAAATAAATATTATTTATAAATATTTTTTAATAGTAGAAATGTAAGAAGCTCATAATGTGTTATTTCACTGGCATTACGAAAGCTATTGTAGGGTATTTCAGGCAGTCACAACTTTATATAATGAATTTTGTATTATTTACAATTGTTTCCAAGTATTTAGAAATTATCGCAATCCCCTGCCCCTCGTAATACGTTTTAATAATTATATAACTAATTTTATGTACCTAAATGTTAAATGGAAATAGCCTGCCAAAGTTTCCCACATTTCTCACAGGATTCTACTATTTCCAACTGTTATTACCTCACTCATTTTTATAACAAGTTTATTAACATTGTTACATGATAACATTGCGCACTAACCAAACAAACCCTTCGTTCAGATCGCCATCACGTAATGGCGGCAATATTTTTAGCCCAAGAAATTTATAGGCTGCGCTGCGGCGGCACACCCCCATGTTAAATTTCCCCGCACTGGAAGCGCGCGGGTCAGAGGGAAGTTTTCCATGGCCGGTCGAGTACTAATTCACGGCGTATCGATTGCCCGCGGAAATAATAGACCGATGCACGGAAAGTCGCGTGCTGAGGTTCGGAGCCGTCGTCGGGCGGTGCATCGAGGTGTGGATAATGATAAAAACGGTGCTTCGGCATTTAATTGAAAACGAGATTTTGGTAGAGAGGGAGAGAGAGAGTGTTATTATTTACTTTTTTCGTGTAATGGTTTAGTTATGTTTCTTTAGTTTCTGTTTTTTTTGCCTTTTTCAAAAAAGTATAATCTTTTGTCTTTTTTTTCATTAAATATTTCAATTAGCATGAGATTCCAAGAAAAATATCTTGATGAAAGTATATATTTATTGCATTTTTTATTTCAAGATATTTTATCTGTTTTAAGCTGTTCAGATGTTACTGACTATCTCCACAAGGAAACATTTATAAAGTGTTTATTTCACCGTTTGGAATACTTTTAAACCAAATGCTACATATAATTCCTATTCAGAAAAGAAACGATTAGTGTAATAATCATAGATATTAATCCTTAAATCTTTTGTGAAACAAATTTCGAGTGCAGAAACACTTTCCACGAGCTATAAATACAGACGGAAAAAAATGCTGCCCAAGCCCTGAGGGTTGTCCAACTTTTCAAATCCAAAAAGAGAAATTCAGGCGCACGCAAATATCCGGAGGGCACGACGTGTACATAAAACTTTATATCTGTGACCCCCTGTACGGTCGAAAAATTCTCCTGGGGAGGAGAAGATTCCGGATGAGAAAATTCGTTCCAGGGATTTTCGCGGGTTCGTGTCAACGTTCGCGTATGGATAATCCGTTTCTTGTTGACGTTCAACTTTCATGTTACGACCGGAAGGAAAGTTCCAATTTTAGATATACGTGAACAATGTAGTATGATAAAGTGTAGTCGGATATAACAATTTTGTTATGTTCAATCATCATAGTTACTGTATTCTTTTGAATTGATTGACTTTTTTCGAGGGCTCAGAAGTATTAAGGAAATTCATTAATTCAACAACTACTTGCTAATGGGTTCTTCATGACATTCGTAACGTACGATTTAACACGATTGCTCGCTCAAATTAGAAAATAGACCGTTAAACTTTGGTAAATGTTTACTGGCACATTAAGTAACGATGCAAAGTGGTATATATCCCAAGCTATTTGCGGATTAATGCTCGAGGTTGAATACTATTCGAGTGCTTTCCCGAATACGGTCTTAAATTAAACTTCGACCTGATCGATTTTGTATTTATCGCTGACAGAAATTTGATGGCAAAACCATTATTCGGCTGGCATAATATTTCTTTTGGTTTTGAAAAGTTTACGTTTACTTTAGTTTTATAGTAATTTTTGTAAAAATAGTCTCTTCTACTTTCTAAATATCGATCATTATTGGTTTCTTATGATTTATTTATAGGTAGTTCTATTTACTACATTTTTCAATAATATTGAATATAAAAGAATAATATTTTGAAACATGTAAGGTAATGTCACATACGCTGAGAAAAAACATTTGTAAATATTACAACTGTTTCGTAAAGCTATGAACGTACTGGAAACATCCATAAAATTACATTACTTTATAATAAATTTTACATTGCAGTATAATTTCTATATTTCTAGCAAAATTTCTTATAAAGTATGGTAATCTTTTGATTTTTTACAGTCTGCGGTAGCTTTACGAGATAGTATTGTAAAACGAAATAATTTTAGCTTATTTGAATTATTCATAAGTGTTTTCAATTACCGACACCATCGAATGACGTTATTAAATAATCGCTCCTGTAATATATGATAACTACGTTACAGACGTACATTCCTTTAATTAGGTCTATCAACGAATCGATGATTATGACGCGCATTGGCTTCTAATTTGGAAAGTCAGCTGGATCAACTGCAGTAATAATATTCAATTCAGCGCTTGTTAAAATATCAATATAACGTAATGCATGATTTTAAACTAATTATGTAAAGTTATGCACGTGAGGATTATTAATGAATTATCTATATGCTTTGGTAAGTAAATGTTGAAGTTTATTTTCATTTTTTAGAAAGCTATTGCAGATATTCTCTGGTGATTACAAACGATAATTAATTGCATCCTGTAATTGGATTGCATACATTGCTTTAATAATAAATTCTACCATTTCAAATATATCATATTTTATGAAACGGGATATTCTTTATTCAGATACATTAAAGCAATAAAAGCCAGCTTTTTAGGAAGTAGGAACAAGATATTTTTTACATTCGAGTAGGTTTTTAACGGACAGGACACGTAATTACAAAAAAAAGTGTGAATTCATTGCCATGTTGTTTTGTCAAACTTAATTTACTAAAGCCTTAAATTGTATTAAAATTAATACATTTGAATCATTTAGCGTGTCTCTTATTATGACAAGTTTAGTACAATGTTCAATTTAGGTTTATGTTTTTTATCTTTAGCTTATTTATAACTTCCCTGGTGGAAATCGAATCCATTATTTGACTAACGGCTAGTTCACATCACATTGAAAAAGTAACAGTTTTATTTATAAGTTAATTTTAACATTATTAGGATATGTTGGTTGTCCCTGTTGGACAAAAGTTCCTAAACATGTTCTATCCGTCTAATACAAAATAAACGTCAAATTTTTAGTTTAACACTTTTTACTTACATCTCCACAATTTCGTACAAAATATTGAAAATATCTAAACATTGCAATCGATTATAAAACTATTAATCACACACCTGCACCAACAGTACCATTGTATTTATATTTACCAAAATTTACATCAAAACCGACACTCTTTGAAAACCGCAGGTGCATTCAAATCCTTGACACGCATTCGCGGAGGCGTGTCTCTCGCGCGATCGAAATGATTTCTCGATTTAATTGCGATATCGCGGGAGAGAGAGATGCACTCGCGGGAGTCGCCGCCGCGTCGTCCTCGTTACTAATTCAGCCGCCGAGCGAGCGAGTGATCAAGGGTAAGGACAGCGACGATTCTATTTGCAGCCCGTCGGTTCGTTACCGGGTGCTGCTTTATGATTGATGGACTTTTGCTGGATGATTCGATGAGGTTGATTCGGGTGTCTGTCGGAAGTGCCGTTGCAGTATCTTTGTCAAATGTTTTTGTGCGTGTTGTAAATAGCAGTGGATAATCGATAAAGTTACTGGATGGCGTTTATAATGTGTATAAGGGAGTGTTCGTGATGAAAAATAATTCGTAAATGTTGTTTTTACGTCGTTAACTGAAGCGCGTCAGTTTCATTTAAAAAAAGTCATTTCAAAATAAAGCAGTGAAAAAAGCAGAATACAGGTTCAACTTTATTTGAGATGAACTAAATGTATTATTGTAATAGCAAAATGATGGTTCAAACGACGGCTTTTCATTATAATGTAAGTGTTACTCTCTGACGGTCTTGCTGTCAGATAGAAAGAAGGATGAAGAAAAAAAAATAATAATTTTCGACGTCGACGTTTCGAACTTTTATTGATACAATTTTGTTATTCAATAGAGTCTTGAAGAGTAAACGTCGACGTAAAAAAATAGTTGTGTTTTTTCTTCATTTTTCTTCCCATATGCACACAACACTGGACGCAGAGACCAACACTTAGATTAAATGTACTATGGTTTCGTAAAGTTTAAAAATGTTAATTCATACGTCCTTTAAATTCTAAATTCGTTCGATTACACTTAATGTTCCTTCCCCAAAGCGCCTCCTTTTCCCTTGTAGTATTCCTCTTACCTACCTCTACCCTTGAATCGAAAACGCACATTCGCTACTCGTTTCGACAAGGTATATTACAAGCACAGCTTCGACGAGCGCTTCTCATTAGGATAAGTAAGCCAGTTAGTACCTAGAGGTGTAGTACTAGTAGTAGTGCCAATTACGAGCTACTTTTTAATAGCCGCAAAGTTTCGAAGCTCAGTTACGAAAGTAGCTAAAACAATTATACCCACGGTACACACAATAATATTCCCCAACTTTCGGACACTCGTCGAGAAATCCCTCCGCTCTATCAAACCACGTCGCACAGACGAATTGAAACTTTCATTTCCATTTTTCAGACGCGCGCTCTTTTCTCGCACTTCAGCGAGGGCAAGGTGGCCATTTGTTATATACGCGAGCTTAAAAAGCTTCTCTCTCTCTCTCTTTTCTTTCTTCTTCCATACGGCTACTGATGAATTATGGATGCGTTCCGGGACGCGGGCGGCACGAGCAAGCACTGCGCATGATGTAGGTCAACGGCTGCGATCATATGGTGCCGCCACGCGCGCCTGTGTCACGAGGATATTGAGAGATAAAGACTCGTTTGACATTGGCGAAGAGAGCGCAGGGATGTTGCGGTTCGGCCGATGGCTGTTTTTGACGAGCTGCGATTGTTTGTAATGCCGGGGGAAGGTTGCACGTAATGCACTCGATTTATTCCACTCGAATGCCGTGGCGCAGGAAAGTGCTGGGGTGAGTGAGGTATTTTTTATTCGATATTACTCCAGAGATCCTTAAATACTGCATTGAACCGTAATACCGAGCTTGCGGAACGATGACGTGAGCTTGTCCGAAGGTACGTCTTACCATGTTCGGCTTTTTCTACTGAATTCTCAACGTCTGCGTAATGACGCAAATTAAACTCATTAGCGCACCCGAATAATCTTCCTGTTCGCAAAGGATAAAAGACTCTGATTAAAATTCTCCTAGTGCTATGCACCCAGAGCTTAAATTTTTCAGTACAGAACTTCTACAGTCACAAAGAACCTATCTCGCATTCCTTTCTCCATCTCTCTTTCTCTCTGCTTTCTACCATCCTCTCTCTCCCACTCTGCATCAGCAGTACAGCGGGGCAACTATTACCCACTTACTCTCCGACGTCGTGTATCTCGTGACTCCTCCCCTCTTCTAGCTCTGGCACGCGCGCGCGCGGAGCCTTTGGCCTCTGCGCTCTACTACTACTACTATACGCGCGGCTTAGAAAGGGCTCTCACTTGTAGGGGTGGGGGAACCTTAGAGGTCGAGGAGGAGCGCAGGACCCGGGGAAATCAATACCGTCGAAACCTGCCTCTCTCTCGGCCCCGCACCTGAGAGAGCTGCCGGGGGTGAGTGAGTGAGAGAGGAACGACCCGAATGACGGACACTGCCGAGGGGGTAGTTTTCTTAGAGGTAGAGGTGGAGGGCAGTTTTTTATGAGGAAGGGGAGGTGCTGGGCTGTTTTACCGGCCGGGGATTAATTATCGACCGAGGGTAGCGATGGCTGATGCTCTCGTTGTTATCGGTTTAGAGTATTTTTTTTGGATTCTATCGTGGTTATTGGACTGGGAAAATTAAACCGTAAACTTTTATTCGCAAGTTTGTAATAATTCGCCCGGACAGCAGCCGGAAAAAATCTATTTCCTCCAATTTTCTTTATTCATTTGGTGCAGGAGAACGATAAGGGAGGGGCGCACGCTCGCTATAGGCGGGACGAAAGATTGATGAACATTTCGCGATTCCTATACAGCGCATGTTATCGTGGCCTACTCTCATATGCAATTTTTCACGCATTCCCGATTGTTCCAGAACAACAGTAGCGAGAACCTGTTGCTCCGTAACATCGCCTCGACTGTTCGCTAATTATAAACACCCTTAAAAAAACCGGAGGGAAGAAGAAGAAGGGAGAAAAAGACGACAAAATCCTCAACCCATCGGCGCATCCCTCCTGATAACCTTCCAGCCCGACTTTATTATAGAACACCTCGTACTCGCTCGCTTCTACTCCTCTCGTTGTTTTTTTTCACCGATATTACACACAAGCTACTTGCTAGCGAGCGAGTTTCCGCGCCATTGGCACGCGCGCTGCTGCTCCCTTTCGCTCTGTCGCGCACAAAGCGAGCTAGCTAGCTGTAGCGTCGTCATCGTCACCTCCAATTTTAGCACAAAGGGGTGCGCCACCGCTAGCAGCGGATGATGCTCCCTCGCGCGTGTAAGCAAACGCTGCCGGGGCACGATAGTCCACGTTGCTGATGCCTGTGTGTGTGTATGAACGCGCTCACCTGCGTTTTAATATATCGCTCGGGTGAGGAGAAAGAGAGAGAGAGGATTATGTTGGTGGGTTTGTTTTGCAATGCGCGGGGAGTGGGTATCCTTGTAGGATAAGGAAAATAGATCGCGAGGTGTAGTTGGGTGCAGGTAAACAAATGCAGTTGAGAGATGTTAAGGTGTAGTATGTATGTGTTTATTTTGAGTTTAATGTATAGGATGAATGATAATGTGGAAGGATAAATAAAATGGATGAGGAGGATGCGGAGAGAGAGATATGGTGTATCATCCGCTTCAAAAGGCTGATATATGATCTTCATTTTTTCTTTACCCTCTATGGATGGGTATCCCGAGGGTTATCGTAGACGATAGCTGTAATTTTTTGAGCTAAGATTTGGAAGATATGTCTTGAAATGTGTACTCTTATTTGGTAATATTTCGTGAACGTAGATCTAAGAATGTTAAACAATGCGAACATTGTGGGTCAGTTTTTCTATTACTATGATCCATAGAAATCAAATAATGTACAAGATTATTTTTACGCAAAGCTGTTTTATTTCAGTTATAGTAAATTCTACGATTCTTAGAAAATTTAAAAAAAAGCATAAGCTTCTTTTCTTCTCATAGGACAAGTCATATGGATTATTAAACTATGCATAATTATCTTTATCCATTTGAATTTAAAGATACACACGAACCGTCTCAAAAACAAACCATATATACGTAGACTGAAAACTGCTATCACCAATTCTTCTTCTATTATATTAACAACAACAACAACCCTGTCCATAAATCACGCCACCCATTCCTCGAAATAGTCCATTTCTTTCCTAGAAAATTCCCATCTCTCCCCGTGTCCACGTCACGTTCTCTCGATTCAATCGACTCTTTACGCCCGTAAGAATACACTTGGCCTGCGCGCCTGTCTGTTCATTCGATTCTCCCCGGCCCGTCGCCTCGCGCGAAAGAGATCAAGATGCACTCGAAACGCGACCTTTGACTCGTCGATTTCCTCTCCCTCTCTCTCGTTCGTACAATTGCGCGCGTATCACTTCTCGGTCCACTTACGAGCGGACGGGTCTTTTCGGGACGATCGATATACGCTCGAGCCTTTGTGTGTAGCTATTGGATTTGGACGATGGGGTGTCTGATTCGCGCGAATAGCTCCGGTGTGTAAACGAATTTTGCGATTTCGCGAGATGTTCCTAGGGGTTCTGTATGAGTGTGTAATGGTAGGGTTAGGGTTATTGTGGTTGAAGGGTTGGGCGGTGGTGATAAGATTTCATATTTTTGTTTATAAAGAGTGTAGAAATTGTTGATTGTCGGTAAGATTTTATTTATGACTTCAGTGAGGAAAAAAATTTTAATTGAATCAACAAAATTTCCGGTGTGCATAGTTAAGAGTAAAGACATCTTTGAAACAATGGGATTTCTTTAATTCTCACTGCATATTGATAGTAATTTTTGTATACGATTTAACGTATGTACGAGAATTTCTATTGTCAGGGTTTGTCAGTGAGAGCAAATAAATTGGAGTGATTCTTAATGTTAAAAGAGTCTTTACACCAATCCACTCGCCAGTAAAGTTGATGCAAAATATGTGATAAACGTAAAGTACGCTCGGGAAAATAAATAAATCAATTAACAAGGTATTTGCAATAAGTATAAGCAGTGCAAAAATAATGATTGGCGATTAGGCAAATAGGCAAAATAATGTTGTAATAATGGGTAAATCGAGTGGGGGAGAATGATTTTCATTGAACGTAGCGGGTTGACCAAACTCTACCACAATTTGCATCACTGCCTCTCACA
>UXGD01007393.1:0-10990 GCA_900474315.1 Torymus auratus | reverse complement strand
AATGAAGAGGTATCTAAAGTGGGACAAAAGTTTTGTTGTATGTATTCTGACTACATGGCTAAGATCATAAATAATGCCAATAAATTAATGCCGTTATCCCCTTAATTCACTATTAATTGTTTATTGTAGATTTTTTACTGCTGTCCCACTACTAGTCCCAAAATTGGCTTTGTCTCAGTACTGCTGCCTTTACCTTATTATTAAAAATGTCAGAAAATTAATTTTTCATTTTGCATATTATTTCCAATAAAGCAGAGTCACAATCCACCTCACTACCCGTAACAGCAGTAATTTTAGACATTTTAGACTCGCTCCACTTGTCTTTATACACTGTACTTTATGTAAAAGCTACTTACTTGCATTACTCCTTTTAAAAACCTAGTTACAGCGTTAAAATAAATAAATAAAATTCAAAGATCGATAACTTGTCGCATATATCAATAAATGCAACTTATATCACTATATCTTCGTTCATTCATCTTTCTCTCTCTCTCTTCCTCCTCTATTGCTGCCGTCAGACAGGTCACGTATATAGGTGTATACTCATATGACCATCGCGAGAGTATATATACGCGCCTGTTGCTCAGCTCACCTGTCCGCTTGCTCACTCGGGCGCAGGTGAGTTTGCGTGTGTGTATGTCTGCACGTCTCTGATGTGTTTACGCCCTCGTTTGCCTTATCTCGAGCCTCTCTTACTGCTCTCTCTCTCTCTCTCTTACTCTTGCTTTAATATATGCGTCGTCACTCTTTCCTTTGCCGCTTCGCGCAGCCCGAGCGAGAGAGCGCATCGATTAGGGTAATTGAAACGTTTTGTCACGCTGCGGAAGAGCTGTGTGTGATAGGGAGATGCGGATATTTTGATGTTTGGTTTAGCTGAAATTAATGACTTGGGGAGCGTTGGGAGTATAGGGGCGATGGATTGAGTTATATAAAGTGTAAGCAATATTAGTCATTTTAAAAGAAAACGTCTTTCTTGCATGGAGTAGGTAATGTAAATAAAGTTACTGATAACTAAGTTTTAGAATAACCTAATTAAAGAAACAAAAATCATTTTTTCTTTTGCAACGATCCTTATTATTACTTTGAGAAACTGATCAACAAAAGCCATTACCGAGTACAACATTAATTTCTCGCAACACCTCAGATACCTTTCTCCACGTCTATATTCTGCCAAAATTTCCCTTCGCCATATCATCACCCACTACCTCGATATCTCCCTTCTCTCGCCTGGCCAGACTCGGCCAAAGCAGCCGATATACATCTCTCTATGCGCGGACTAAATCGATCCGTATACCATCGGGCGAGTATACCTCCCTCGTCGCATCATCAGATGGAACGCGAAAGGAGCGAGCGTGTGTGTCGCAGCACAGAGTCCGTAAAGCCGACTACGCGTCCCGCATCCCAGCGGCGGCCTAAATGGATATCCGCTTTCCGACAATGGCCGTGTACGAGGCTCTCCGCGCGTTCTCTATTACCGGCGCCGCACTCGCTCCGTCCGAGACAATCATTGGATATTATTCTGCGCGAGGAATGATTTGATCGCTCGTCTCTCTCTTGATGGGTTTTATGTGCCGAGATTGTTGATGTTTTCTTGTGAGTGAATAGGAAGTAAGGTGGAAACGAGAGTAGAAAGTTGTAAAGAGAGTACTTTGTAGTGGTAGATTTTTTATAGTTCTCGGTCGAGTTCTTTGGGCAAAATGATTGGTCCATAAATTTCCAAGATATTTGAGGCTAAAAATTTATAGGTACATACCGCAGATACATTTGAGAGTGATCGAGCCAGATGTCTTAGCGAGCAAGAGGTGGGTGAGTAACGATGGATTCAAATTCTAGTAATAAAGTAAATGATAGTAATTTACTACAAGTAGCTAATACTCACATAATGAGAATACTGTATGTCAAAATTAATCTTGATATTGCATTGTCTTGCCTTAATATTCAAGACAATAATCGATACAATATCAAGATTGTGGTGTCAAGAATGTAATGAATCTTGTCTTGTCCTGGAAATAACTTAATATTTTCTAATCGTAATAATTTATCGAAATAATCATAACTAAATAATCTTTGGTAGTTAGTGACAACAATGTTACAATGTACTAACGACATGTTCGAGTGATAAAGGTTGGCGGGGTGGTAGACGATACGCTTTTATATCCTCTCGAGCCGGCTTACTTAGGTACGTGAGCCTACATGGAGAGGGTGCGCCGCCTGGCGGCGGCGCATTACCTAAACGCTGATCAACAGCACATATATGGAGGGAAAAATCAAACTTCAAATTTGGCATTTATTTATACCGAAATTAGATTGTTTTTGTATTAAACCGAGTGTATTTGTACATTAAATTATCGTTAGTTAGATTATTCTTAAAATTCAGTAAAGAAGTGATCGTGTACAAGCAGCATTAAATTTGTTCCATCTTCTAATTTTTCAAAATGTAGAATTTAACGTAGATACATTTGTTTTCATGTATTACTTCAAGAAAATGAATTTAGAAAACTTGTAGAAACTTTTGTCTGTTCAGTTCCGACTTTGACTACTTTGATGGAATCAAAGCGGGTATCCTTTTCAAGAACGTATGCAGCCTTACCTACTTAAACTTTCCATTGTTTCTGAGTCACACTGAATTGATGTTACGTTCCTGATGATTGCAAATGCATCAAATTATTTTCTTAAATTAGCATTCAAATTCATTTTTCCAAACTCACAAATTCATATACCTACTCAGCTACCCAATGCACTCGTTCAACCGCTGCAGTCGTCTCGCTATCCTTTCCTCTCAAAGCCAATTTTTGTAATTGCAGATGAGTTCGTTCACCACACCCTCTCTTTTGACGATTATATTCCACTGCATCTCCCCTCCCCTCTCTCTCTCTCTCTTGTCTCTGGCAATTCGTACCGGGCGTGCACTTTGCGTTATTACGCGGCGGGCGTCGCGCGTCCACCTTTCCCACTCTTGTGTATACGTGTGTGTTTAATTATGCAAATCGACCAGATGCGGAAATCGATTATATCCCTTCTCGCACCGGCTCGCCTTTCTTCGAAGCGGTGAATTACGACAACGACGACGACGAGGAGGTGGACGACGAGTGCCTGTAATTTCGCAACGGTACGACTTGTTGGTCTTTTACGCGCTGAAGTCGTCGTAGCGTAGACGGGTGAAGTATGCCGCTGCGGCGGCGAATACAAAGTAGCTCGTGAAAATTATGGGTTGGTCTGGTGTGTGTAACCACATTCTTTGGGGTCCGGGTGCTCTCTCGACGATTATTGTTGTGGTTACGGTTGATTATATAGTGAGACAAACGTCGGTTTAGACGATAAAGTGGCCGTATGAAAACACAAGAAATTTATGGTTCTTATCTAACAATGGGCGTGTGGAAGAAATTATTTTGTAATAATACAAATAGATATCTTGGAGATCTGTTCATTACAATGAATTAAAAAAAATTTGTTATATTTCTTTTGACAAAAATACAATATCTTACTATATAATTTCAATCGTAAATTAGTATATTTTTTAAAATACCTATAATGAATACATAAACTGTGATACAATATTACAGATAGATATAGCACTATTAACACAGTTTTTAACCTTCTCATTTTTGAGCTATAGGTAATTCAATTAACTTCTAGCTTAGTAAAATTAAACAATTGAGCAAAGAAAAGTCATATGACGAGACACAGTGGGGATGAGGAAGAACTTAACAGTATAGAAATGCAAGTACAATGCAGCAACCACAACGGAAGGTGAGTATACAACGCGATTTCGGATGTTTGCCGTTTGCGAACGATCGAGGGAGCGAAGAGGGACGAAGACGAGGTATAGATAGAGACAAACAACACCCGAGCCGAGAGGGGGAGAGACTTCGTTATGTTCGAGCTGCTGGAATTAATTGACGCTCGGCCGGGAATAATTGCACTTGTACACGGGAGATCGGAAGGGGATTTAGCGGGATAAAGAGGGTACGCGCCTCGTGGGGGGGCTCAAGCGCATAGCGAAGATGGCTGACCGATCGGAGGGGTTACGTCGACCGGTCCGCGTGCACCGCGTCGATTCCGTTTTAATGGCCTCGGAGGCGTACAGGGGTGAGCGAGAGAGAGAGGAGAGGCGCAACAAAAAAAAGCAAGCATGCGCTCCGTGCAAATTGCCGTCCGCAATTGATTCCGCGCGGTGCGGGGGGCAGAGATTTTCGCGCGCGGTCGGTGTAATTGATTGTTTCGCGGATATGCCCGTTTTATCGGCGGTTTTCGGCCGTTTTAAAGGGGATGCTTCGTTATTAAGCGACGATAAATCGCTGTAGTCGTTGTTGAGGGTGCCGGGAGGTGGCGCGTAAGGATGGTTCGGGATCTTTCATGTAATGTAGCACAGTGAAGAACGTACGAGTTTTGAAATGGTACGTTTATTGTTAAGTATATATGTGTTGAAGTTTAAAGATTATATTATGCATGGAAATTTCATCAATTTGTAAAAATTTAGTTTGCGGTTACACCCCTGTTCACCTACCCATCGATCATCACATGAAAATTTCTCCCATGCTAAAATATCGCAAGGAGAATACAGGCACTTTTCCTCTACGAAATATAATAAAACGAAAAAGGAGGACGAGATCCACGAGCCTCACGTGCCCAAGATTCCCCGATCGTCCCGCATAAACGTATCGGCGCCCGACAATTGGCTTAGATCCTTACTCCGACGAATATCTTGCCGCATCGTTCTTCCCTTTTATATACACTTCTTCTTCTTCTTCCTTTTCTTGTGGGGCTATACGAGTCAGCGAAAGCGAAATTCTTTCGAGGGCCGCTTATTGGCGCGATTCAATCGGACAGATTAGAGACATACGGGAGATGACGAAGTCGGAGGCCGCGCTGCTGCTGCGCTAAACTCACTTGGGCCAAATCAAGTTTGCCTGTCTCTCCCTCTCTCTATAGTCTGCCGAGCGAACGCGCGCGCGCAGCAGGAGATGGAGTTTCCGAGAAAAGTGGTACACAGCCGGCAGTAGCGGCGGCGAGATAAGTCGATCGATGGGAAGATAACGGGCGCAATTGCAGTTGCCGTTGTCTCCCTCCACGACCCTCTCCTTCTCGAGCAAGCGAGGCCGAGGGAGAGAGCCTCGCTGTCTCTTTCTCTCTGTTGTATATACATCGCTGCTTGCTCCTTTTTGTACGACTCGTTCGCTCTTGCTTCCTCGCCTCTTTCTAACTTCGTTTAGCGGTGTTTTTCGTCATCTCGCGCGGTCTCTGGCGATCCAGCTTTAAGCTTTTTTTCTCTCCTCAACTTCGTTCTCGATTGGGATGATTATAGTTAAATTGATCGCTAATTTTCAATTTTTTTATAATTTTTTTTATAGGAATTTCTCTCAACAAAACAGTTAAATCAAATAAACAGTCTAAAATAATGTTTACCAGTGTTCTGTCCTATTGTTAAAAAATGTCATTCTTTTGGCTTTACATTATATTAAAGTCTAATTAAACATAAAGTAGACAAGTGTAAAAAAGATACGTTATAATTTTCAAGTTATAATGTGTTTTCAGCTCATTATATTTATCTGAGTATCTTCATGTAATCTACAGATAAAACATGATCAAATATATAGATTATATTTATTATAATATAGGTTATATTATATTCTGAACTTTTTACTAGAAAGTTTATTATTCTTAATTAAAGTTAAATTTCAGATGGTATACCATAACATAATAATAACATAACATAATGGAATATATAACGATTTTGGAATTTTCATTTTAGCAACCAATTACTCGATGGCTTATAAGCAATAAATAAAATAAATAAAAATATAATGTGATGAACACCGTCTAAAACGATCCCCTAAAATTGGTTTTGTAATTTTATTACTCTCGCAGTCTCGTATACTAGCTGTTATACGGGCAAATTATCCAATTTTAAACTGCAATAAAAAGTTCGGGACGTGTAATAAAAGCCAGTTTACCGTTAAACTTCCATAATCACCCCAAAATAATCAAATCTTCTCCGGCCATACTTCGTCGTCTTAACACTTTCAGTCCCCCAAGACTTTCCTCTATACCTTCGCTCCACATTACTCCATTTTTCTAGCGTGCGCAAGAACCTATAAATTCTTCCCCAGCGTCCGACAGATGTTCGACAAGTCTCCATTGCCGCTTATGCATAATACACTCGCTCTCAAGCACACCCACACAAACACACAGAGTGGCGCGTGGCAAATTAATTTCTGCTCGAACAATAACAGCGGAGCGAGCGCGAAGGCGACAGTGCACAAGCGCCACGTCATTATTTGCCGACTATATACACATTCTCACGCGGCGAGTCTTTTACCTTATACAAAAGCTGGCACTGCGGTGCAATTAATAAAGCACACGCGCGCGTATGTGGCACTGACCGAGAAAGAGAGAGAACGAATTTTTATTGTCAGCCGGACGATTTTTTTTTTGTTTTTTCGCTCATATCGATCAGACGCGCCGAACGAGGCTGCGAGAGAGATTACTCTCGAGCGCATAAACAAGTATCGAATTTAACATTCTAGTTGGCGTTGCTGCGGTAATGCGGTTACGCGACATCCGCGTTTAAATGTTTCAGCGGGAATCGCCCGTCTGTGTATATGTATGTGTGTGTGCATGTAGCGTGTGTATAATGAATTACGCGCACTGCAGTACCAGAGTGAGAGAAGAGAGAGAGACCATATATATGTGGATTTTTCCTGTGCTTGTTTATTTGTCTTTTTCCTTTGACGAGAGGCTAATGAATTATTAATGGATCGGTTTGCAAAGCGAATTAAGTGTAATTTTTAAAAGCGACTGTTTTTCTATAGATACTTTATTCATGCGGATGAGAGTTTATTTGCGAGTATTTTTACGCCAAAAAACATAGTATTTGAATTCGTTATTCCGAATGACGGCTGTGTAAATTTTATTTTATTCGAATAGTCCGACCGAATGACACGATGTTGCATTAATGATGAGCATCCTTGTTTTAATGGCAAATCATATGTAAAATGAAGATGCGATCGTTACACGGTTTAATGTTTTTGCACCTGCCACTGTGTAACATTTTTAGATTGATAAGATTACTTTGCACAACTCTATATATATTTTTATCCAGCGCGATCATTACAAACCTACGATGAACTAAATAACACGTTTCCCGAGCACCGATACACACATTTGTTATCCTCCACTTATCCTCATCGCGTACCAAAAGAACCGCGAACCAGCCGGTGTACACCCCATCGGCCTCGTATAAGCGAAACAATGTTAAATCATTCGTGAAGCAGCTGAATAATCGCCGATCCTCTCTCTCTCACTCTCTCATCGCGTTCGCTCATCATCAATTATTGTCTCTCCTGGCGAAAGTGAAACGTCATGCCGTCTCTCTGCTGGCGCCGCACGCGATCTCTCCCTCTCGTCACCCTGTCAGAGCGTACACACATACGTACGCACGTTCTTCACTACCACTTACACGCGCAGAGCCACTTAGTGCCCAAGGGGAAGGAAAAGATGTTCCACGTGCGCGAATGGTGGTGTGTATATAGTATATATACGCGGAAGACTCGCCGTCACGCATCCCCGTGAATGAGTGGACGGAAAAAGCTAGCGCGTGGGCACGTGCCTCGCGGTTTTTCCTGCTGGCTCGTGTACCATAACTGCTTTCTACTACTGCGTGTTTTCCGCGAGTTTCTCTCGTAGATTCTTATACGCGAGGCTTTCTGGTACGTTTCATTCTTCTTCTTCTTCTACTTCAGCTTCTTCCTCTTGTTGGTGCAAGGGAAAGGGGGAGATGGGGATGGGAGAGAGGTTCGTACTATTAGTGGCACGCTTCTCTCGGGGGGAAGGTTTCAAAGTTGCATAGTAATATGAATGGCGGGCTTTGCAGGAGAATGAATGAGTGTTGTTGGAATCTTTTGTAAGCGGAGAAACTGATTTTCGTGAATATATTTTTTTGTAAAGTAGGATGGTTTTAATAGTATCTATGTTAATTACAGTGAAAAAGCAAATATGCTACGTTTTATATATTTACAAAAATTATTTAAAAAATAATAGTGCAATGAGAAATCTCATCAGTATTACTATAATTTTGTAATAAAACATCATGGTTAATTGTAACCTTACACCTCTGATATAATTTAAGTAATTTCCCACGTTAAAGTAATTAGTATTGCAAAAATATTGGCAAAGTATTGATAATGATATAACATGTAGGATATGTATCAAATTATGTAAAAAAAATAAAAACAAGTCGAATTTTTATTCTATTTTATATACGTATAATATACGCACGCTAGTAATATTACAATTTGTTTTACCAATTGAATCATAGTTAATAATTTAATTACTACATTAAAATTCATTGAATATTTGTTTGCTCTTTATACAGACTTCAAATTTCATTCTATTCATTATCGCTCATGTTCATAAGCAGCCTCCAAAAAAACGAAGACCCAGATACTCAACTTCGAATTCGTCGCATTTCGCTAATTGCCTAACGCGCAACACTTTCCAGGCCCCCTAATTGAAATTCAACTTGCCTACTTCAGAACTTCGCAGGCCCTTCAAACTTTAGGGCCATTCGGGATTTCGAAGTTCTCCCTTTCTCTTTTCTCGAAAAAAACCTCGAAAACTACAAAATTCTCGTCAACTCAGAGTCGACGCACAGAGAGAGAGAGCGAGTCGTACACACGTACAGCCAACCCTCTCTCGTACTTTGTCGCTCTGCTGCTGCACCTCTCTCTTTCTCGCTCTCCCTCACTCCTCTTTCGCGCGCTGCACTTCCATTATCGTCCCTCTCCAATTATAGTCACGGGTAGAAGCTCTCTCGCTCTTTCTCCTCTTTCCCCCTTTTCGTCGCAGCGCCCTTCTCTTCTTTATTTTCCGCGGGCGGAAGCCGCCGTCAGGTAGTCTGACGCGCGTACTAGCAGTTTCATTGTCATTCCGCTCCTGGTTCAATTTGTCGGCTCGCGTATAACGATCGGGGGGGTGGTGGCAGAGGAGAGAAGGAGAAGGAGGAGAGTCTTTCTCCGGCCGTGAGCTCCTTGAAGGAGAGGAAGAGCGGAAAAAGGTGCAGGGAATAGAAAGAGGGAGAGAATCGACGCGCGGGAGTACGTGCGACGGCGGTGCGGCACATTGACGCATCCGCTGATAATAATAATGAGAACGTCGATGCTCCTCTTCCGAGCAATTTTTTCCGCCGACGCTTTTCCCCTCGTTGCCTCCTCACTGATGCGTTCGCCGTACTTGACGCTCACGACTCGTGGAAGTGCATCCCGACGAACGTACCTATATATATAACTCTACGTTTTAATTGTTATGAAGCCATTCGTACGCTGTTCGCGGATAAGAAAGTTCGATGCTTATAATAATATGAGATAAAATGAATATCTAATACAAATTGGGAGTCTGTCAAATTGATAGAAATAAAGAAATCAAAAAGAATTAATAGAAAACCAAAAAGAATTTCTTTTACAGATAAAAAAATCGATTCCAGTTTTAACAATATTTTGTGTTAAAAACAGAACCTACTACACACGCTCTGTGTAATTAGTATTACAATGAAAAATGCACAAATTGGGTGTAAAAATCAAATTTAATATAAATCGTGTGTAAAAAGTTATTTTTAGGATGATAATCGAAAGCTTTATCTGAAACCTAAAGGGATTCTCGAATTAAGCATTCCATTTGGGGCCGAACGAATCCTATGATTGTTGTTATGACCGTTGTCTATGATTAGCTATAAGATCTTGAACTTCTTCCAATACTGGCTCTTGCAGCGCTGGGTATGATAATTACTATTAATTATCTTAGATATATGATATTTCATATTTTAGACTGGATTAATTGAATGATATTATTAAATGAACCTGTATTCTAGTTTATAAAATTATACTTTTAAAAGTTATTGCAGTGGTACATTGATTTAAATTTGTAGAACATTTTTAACTGTGTAAGCTTGCGATAAATATTTCATAATTTTATATGTATCATATCAAAAAATATATTTGTAAAATTTGTAAATTTTATTTTAATAATGCTTGTTCTTTGTTTCAGGTATGGGGCTTACACATTTATATTTACCATCAATAGGGGCTATTTGGTGAGTTCAAAAAAATCGTATATTAATTAGTAATTCGTATTTTGGAGCAAAAATAACGAATGCCCCATTCTGTAATATCGGAGCTTCATCTATATCAAAGACACCAATTTCGAATTGTATTTTGCAATTGATGATAATAATGAAGTAATAAGTGCGAGTTCCCATAACAACGTAGTCTCGTTTCAAAGAAACTTCTTTACTTTTCCTTTCTTCCAAGTATGAGACGAACATAATGAGAGTCGCTGCAAATTTTCGCGTGACCCGGATAAAAGTTACGCTTTTAGTAGATAGTGGAAATGGGGTAGGTGAAATATCATCGTCAGCTTACACGAAATAGACAAGCGGAGGTTTCAAAAAGATTAGATCCTCGGGAACAATTTCGGTTAAAACCGTAAAATGGTTGTCCCTACAGGGTGACGAAGTTCTACTGAAAACGAGAACAAAGTGTAAGGATTAGTCAACGATTAATTTCCACTTTTCGTTTAGATTTTAAGATTGCAATCTTATAATACAAATTATTAAGAATTAAAATTCTGATTCGATCTTAGTAGTTAAATTGATAGAATTTTTAATTTTTAATATGTTAAAATTTAAAGTTGTTTGTGAAAATAATAAAAAATGTTGATGACTCAAAGTTTTAAGTCTGTATTCGTTGTATTCGCTTTTCAATAATTTTAAATTAGTACATATCGATCACAGTGATAAATCTGAAAGATGAACAAAATTCATTCTATATAAATAAATTTATTTAACACTTTATTTCTCTAAGTTGTAAACTAGATTAAGGTACTTGAATTGAAAATTAGCAAGTATTGTGATACTCTAAAATAAAGTATTTTTTTATTGTAATTAAAAATATGTAGATATTGTGTCTACGTTCGAACCCTCAAGAACTTGTTATAT
>UXGD01007392.1:0-10990 GCA_900474315.1 Torymus auratus | reverse complement strand
AGTTTTGGCAAAAATAACATAACATAGGGTCATCAGAAATATACGATGAAAAAGTAAGATTAAGAAATTAGGCAATACCTCTTTGTGTATTATGCTCTAGATAGAACCAATAACTTGTATATAGAGTCCTGTCATTGAAATTAAACAACTAGAAAATAATTTCTTCAATCTATACTGATGGGTATAACTTGTAAAATGATGATAAAATAAATGAGACAAGCGAGAAAAAGAGGACCCAGTAAGTTTTGCTTTATAACGTGACAACGAAATCTAAAAAAAGAAACAACTCGTTGTTTTCGGATTACCTATCTGATTCATCAACTGGCTATAAACAACGCCTCTCCTATAGTTCCATACACTCCAGGTATTCCCATCTCAACTTGACATATATCAATTCAATCAGTTGGCGGCTCGACTAACTCTCCTACAGGAATGCCGTATGCTCGTGACCTTCAATGTATAAAAACTATGAAGAATCAAATATATATTTGGTTGCTTGGCCTTCTCGAAATATTTTGAACGTTCAGTTACGGCTTTTACTTGGTGTAAACGAAACAAGCAGTTCTATTTAGTAATGAGTAACGTTCAATCGAAGTATTTACAAAGAAAAATCTTGTCGCGTTGAAAATCGGCATTGTCGTGACGTAATGGCGACGGAAGCCACGAGATTGAATTATAATTATTTAATGTCTCTGGATTTTCCCACTTAAAATTCACCAAGACTCTTCTTAGTACCAAATATACATAACAAAGATTTTCGATAAGTATTTTATGACTCACGCGTTCCTTCTTGCTGAATTGGCTAAAATTTGCGTGGGTGAAATTGTAGTACATTAAACTTACTCTTACTGTGTATTATGTACAAATATGTTAAAACTTTCGACGTTATTAAATTTAATTATTGTAAAACAATGAAAATAATTGTCGTTTCACACTGTACTTGCCGTATCTTTCTATTTATTTTTAGCTCAGTAGGTAGAAATTTGAGGTAGGTTACGAACTGATTATATCAACTACTATTTTAAGAGCGCACATTTAGCACTTTCTAAGAACCAACGGAAGGAAACAATGAATTTGAGCATGTGTTGTTAAGAGTGTTTTAAGTTTATTCAAATAATTATTTACGATATAATTTTTTAAAGTTTTTAAAAATTTATAAAAAATACTTTTGCCAAACTAGGCATGGTGAAAGTATAATTTTATCGGAATGCTCTGTAGCTATGATTTCGGTATTAATTATTTATGATTCTATTTATAGCGCGGAAGTAAGTTATAGCGAAATTCGCAACAAAAAAAACTTCCAATAAATTTACACTGTAATATGTTCCTTGTAACATAAATTTTTTTCTAGTGAAACTCCTCTGACATTAAGTGGATCAAGGCATTTTCACTTGAAACGTGATGACGAGCATTATTTTTCCCTTTCATTTTTGTCATATATTCGCACCAAGGAATATACGCACAATATGTTTTTTATGATAGAGCTCTATATGTGTGTAACTGCGCCAATTTTTCAAATTATATGTGCGACCTGCAACTACAATTCGAGGAACTATTAATTTTTTGCCACTTTTAATTCGAACGATCATTGTTGCCTTATGGAGCTTGCAATGTCTTGTATACTATAGATGCAGTGTCTGATAAATTTTAAATACACAATGAATCTAACCTTATCATAGATAATATTTAAAACTATTGTGAATATGAACCTTAATTTTTATATTTTTACTTTATTTTTCATATAAAATAATTGTCTTAAAAAAAAGTATGTTTACAATTGATTTTCGCAGCTTTATATACTATACTCATAGAAACGTGAATATTCAATCTTTAATAAGACACTGAGGAACAAAAAAAACTATTTACCGAAAAAATTCAAACATATTTCATAACCATGCTACGATTATTCATTATTCAGCACTAATGAACGCGCGCAAAACATACAAAATCTGTAAAACCTATACCTTAACATCGTAAAAATAATCATTCGACCTAAAAAAGAAAATCGTAACGATCAATCGCAAAATTTCCGGAAACCGTGATATAAAAAGGCCGTCCCGCGCCTACTACAGAAACTCCGTGAATAATGAAGAATAAACCTCAATTAAAGTATAGCCCAATTGCGCAACGCGCGTTCCGCGCTCAATTAGCTCCGCTCATACACTTGCGCTCTCACACTTCCACACATCGCACTAATACACATGTGTACGCAAATATATACATATAGAGTCTCTACCGGTTCCCTCTCGCGTAAATACAGAGGTCACGCGGGAGAAGACGGCGAGCAAGTGTGTGGTACACCTATGCGCAAGAACGAGACAGCCTTATAGCTGAGACGCTTAGCGGCGTGGGTACACGTATATAATGTGTATGTGTGTGGGTGAGCCCCCACTCCGCGTCCACCCGCGGAATCTATGCACGTACGCGACGACGTACACATGAGAGCACACAACGTGCTATCCGTCGTACTTAGCCGCACGCGTTGCTTGTTTTGTTCCGTTGTAGTCGCAGAGATTTCGGCGCGAGCAGAAGGTGTGGAGAGTGACTTTTCGCCGTTCCCGCGCAGGAATTTCGGGCAGTTCGACGTATATATGTGAGTAGAAGACTTTTTGTTGCTTATAAGTATATGAGAAATGAGTTGTGATTTTAGTTGGTATGCAGGAGCTAGAAGTAAATCGTACGATTGTTGCGTGATAATTTTTTTTAATACCCGATGAAATAAGACATTGCATATTGCCTTTACACGATAAAGCGTATTATGAAATAAAGCAATAAAGTTTTTTTGTAAGAAAGACATTTAAAAATAAGTCAATTCATGCCTCACCGTTTTTACATGTTTTTACTACTTAGTGTATAATTGTCTTGGTTGATTCGAATTCTCTAAAATAAAAAATATAATCTCTCATGATTCATAATTAAAACTGATAAAATAATATCGCGCATTGCATTTTTTTATCACTTATCTTTATAGAACTGCAACAATTTGCACAACGGGATCTCTATTATTTTTGTTATTGTTATTGTTGTCATCATTGCCGCACGTATAATAATTGTTGTATTTTAAATGGAAACAATTAAACTTGACACGAGTCAACTATTACAGGAATTGCTGACTTCAGACGGCCAACGAAAAAAAATCCGGAAAAGGTATTTCACTCGGTCGGTGGAAGGAGTCAAGAATCTTCGTAGGCGAGAGTAACGCGTGGGTGTGAGCTCGTCATTACCTACTGAATCTCGGCGCGATTCGCTTTTGGGCGCCTTTGAAATTCGTCAATCGCGTTTCGGTAACGGAACAACTCGGTTCATACTCCGCCTATATTGCGCTTAGTAAGTCGCCAACGTTTGAATTAAAGAGTTTCGAATACACGCTGACAGCTTTGGTACTTTCCCGTCCACATACGCAAACAACAGGGACTTTTCAGGTAATATTAATACATATTTATTAATATATTAATCGTCATGTATTTCTATCAAACGTATATTAGCGTATATTATAAGGTGTGAGAATTAATTGTGGAAATTGTTTTTGTTTATTGCCCACAAAAAATCGGCAAATCTATAGTCTAAGAGGAACTAACATTTTTTAAATATCAATTAATGAAATCTATATTATAACGAGCGTTAAATTGGTAAATATTATAATGGTATGCTATTTAAAAGCACATAATATTAATTATATAAAAATAAATGTATATAGCTTGATAACAGTGATTCATAAATCAAGATAAAGCAAATTAAATAATTACTGCACAAAATATCGTAAAATTATTATTCTTCTTTGTGAATCTGTATCAGAACCATTGTTATATAAAACTACAATTTCATCTTATAATTTGCATTTTACGAGGATAAGAAAATGTGCTGACGTTGATATCAATGAGTTCTATCGAACGCAATCAAATTTTAATTGGGTTCTCCAAACCATACTTACAGGAAATTGCCTTAATTTTTCCTCTGAAATATCTCGCCTTTCGATCTCTTATAATAACAACTGCAGTAGACGAGAAGATCGCGTGTTTATAAATAATTTTGATAGGAAACAGCGGCGGCTCAAGCCATCACACTTACAGATCCGTGAAAAAGGAACGAGAGCGAAATTAAATTTAGATCAATAAAACTAGTAACATCGTAAAACGGAAATTACTGCACCTACGCCCGCGCGCTCGCAGAAGCTGCGTGTGCGTGTCGCGCGCTTATATATACGCATTCGGCATAACTGCACGACCGGCAAAATATTATGCAACGCTTTCAGCTCTCAGGCCTTGGCGTAGACGCTAATAACCTCACGTTTCCTTCTTCGTTTCCATTATGTTTTAGTCACGCCGTGTAATATGTATCACCGATGTACGACTGCGCGTGTTTTACGACCTTTTTAAAGTTTTAGATTTTTTCGAGCTGCTCTTTGTTAGGTTAATGGACGAGAGAGCAATTTGTAAATTTGGCAGATCACATGTTAGCAATTTTTTTTTTTTTTTTAACTTTGACAAAGTTGGTTTAAAAGGTCAATGAAGGAAGTTTTTCTAACTTAAAATTAAAGAAAAGAACATTATTTAAATATTATCGTTACATACAAAGTCTATAATGTAAAACTCGAAAGCTATTTTAAAAATAAATTGCAGAAAATAAATCGGGATACATTTTAATTGTATGTGTAACAGTGTAACACTATTTATACCGATTGAAAAGATTTAATTATCTACCTATCCTTATTTTTATTTATTATTATTTATATATCGTGAATGACGTAATTGTCATACACGACGACGACCAATTAGCACACAGCACATACAAGGCATTCGTCCAGTTATCAATTGTTGCAGAATCAAGTACGCACATCAGTGCCACCGTTAATTAAAAAAAAACAAGGCGAATGGGCTGAAAAAAGAGCAAGATAAAAATATGTGTAACGCGGGGGCAACTTACATATATCGTTGGAAAGTCGTAAAAGTGTACTATCGATTTTTCCATTCGAAGAATTTCACGTTTGTCTAATAGAATAATAAGTTAATGTGTTGCCTAGTACCCTGACCTTCTTACTTTTTTCTTTTTAGTACTGATGTACACAATAGTTGGTATTCAACAGCCTTTTAAGCAGTCCTTTTATCTCCTATTTGCATGCCTGGGAATAATAGTTTACAGATACATTAGGTAAATTGCAATGGAAAGCCATTTTAGTTCTTTTGTTGAATATAATTGACGGATGATTATTTTTTTATGATATTGTTGTTATACCATCATTTGCTTAGCACGTTTCATCTGCTATTTAAATTATGGATTAGGATCAAGAATATGCATCATTTATAATAATATTATAATTCAACGCAGAATTTAATAATCTTTCGAATAATTCTGATGGAAAAGACGTAAAATGAATCTTGATATTTTATCCTAGTTGAAATTAGTCTCTAAAACAGTCTCTAAAAATTACAAGCCAACTTAAAGTTATTTATCAATCAGTAATATTATCCGTAATGCGTTTCGCATAATGGATTTAAATTGAACCAATCAAATTATTGACGATTACAGCTTTCATCTGCTACATAATTGAAATGAAATTCCAGCTGATTGTCAAATACACAAACAACTTTGCGAGCGTGTTAAATGATTGCGAAAATAACGAAAGCGACATGCTCGGTGAGAAAAGGATGCCTTTGCCAAGTTCATCACTGTTCTTTGAAAACACTCGCGGTCGAGCCGATGACGGCGGGAGCAATGGACAAGCATTGCCAGACTGACTGTGTTTTAGATGTTGATGGACGTATACAAAGCAAACATATCAGCTTAGGTGTTGCGGTTACAAAACTATATCAATACAGGATTTTTATTCCGACTCAGAAATGGATTTTATTTTTTGGCATCTGTTACGATTTCATAATCGCAATAAATAAATAACACATCCAAACAAGATTAAAAGATTATACTGTGGGAATAATGCATGCAAACCCTTAGCCAATGAAATATTTCACCTCAAGATAGTATTACGTAAGAGGTTACTACAATACTCTTAGGTTTGCAATATCTTCAAGATCTGCACAAATACTTGTGAGTTTTTTCCTACGTAATCTGATAACAGGATATTTTCGAGCTTAATATATCTGACTTCAGTATATTTCAAACATCATACTTGAATCACATGTACAACATCGCGATAAATTTTTATTGATAGGAAACGTCAAGTGGCTAGTGGAGTTACAGTAAAACGGATATTTTTGTTGAGAAAAATACCTTATAGTTATGAATTTTGATCAATAATTTATTTTGGTCACATTTAATAAAAAATTTGATTCTGTGAATTAGTCACCGATTGCCAAGGAAACCAAATCGCTAAAATGCTAAAAATTCATTAGTTTTTTCGGAATGTCACCTAACACGACTCTCTATTAAATTAGATATTCCTAGACTGCAAAATTTTCCAAGAAAATCATATTCACTTAACAAATTCAAAGTAAACTAAATAAACCCCCAACATTTGGGAAAAATCCAAGGCACCAGTCTGCCAGTATACATTCGCCGTATTCCATTTCCGCGCCTTCTTAGCAATTCACCTACGTCAATCGGCCCAAACAGGCACTTTCCATCTCTCCACTTCTTACCTATACACAAAAACACGCTTTTTAATCCCAAAATATACTTTGTTTGCTCAGCCCTCTCCAAAAATCGTTTCCTCTCGTACCAAATTCAGCCGCGTAGTCTCTGACTCTCGGAGAGAGCCGAAGTACTTAATAACCGGTATTGCGGCCTCGTCGCCGGCGCGGCGGCTCTCGCGGGGCCGACGCCAAGAAAACGAGATCGATAAGGCAGCGCGCGCGTGCAGAGTGTATAGCAGCAGCAGCAGCAGCGGCGATGCGTGCCCCCACGAGGGCGAGAGAGAAAGAGAGTAGCAAGCCTTCAGTCTGCGGCAGCTCGCCCGCGCCCGCGTCGCAATTTCGACTCCGCGCTCGCGAGTTCTCTTCTTTCTCATCCTCGTGTATAGTTATCTTTTGCGAAAAGTATAAGGAGAGTTTGTTGCTTTTTCGCGCGCGCGCTCGCGAGAACGTGTATATACGTTGCCGGCTCCGGATTGATTCGTATATAAAAAGTCGAGGAGAGGCTGTGCAGTCGGAGAAAGAGGGAGAACTGTTGAGGGGATTGGTGGGAGGAGAGTGAAAGGTTTGTGGCCGCTTCAGCTTGATTGTTTGATATTTTTGCCGAATTCGAGCTGCCTTTTTAATTGTAACAGTTTTGCTAATAATTGTGCTTATTTTTGAGGTTCTCGCTTATTTTGGTATTCGAGGATATTTTTCATAGCTACGGGCGTTATTACTTGATTATTTAAAGGAAAATATTTGTTAATTTATTCAGAACAACTGGAGAATAATTTTTTTTTATTTTATGACACGACAAAACGTCTAAATATACAAAATTTATTAAGTGTTATTAAAATTTATGAACTTGAGCATTATTTCAAATGTTTATGAAAAATTAGCGATGTCCTCTTAATTTTCATATTTGCTTTTCACAGCGGCAAATGCCACAAACGTTTGAATTGTTAAGTAGAGGGAATTTTTCATTTATGCCATCTGAATAAGTATAGTATATTTTCTTTTACCGACTCTCATACAATGAATAAATGTAATTATCGAATGTTACACAACATTTAAGACTTTTTATTTGTTTTAACAAATAAAATAAGGTTACAAATATTATAAATTACCGTAGATTATTATTATGATAAAAATGACTTTCCCTACAATTTGCCTTTATTAAATAATAATTTTCCATCATCATAAAATAGTAAAAATATGCAGAAACGAGCTGCTAACATGCGCACTACATCTTATCGGAAAATCTAAAGGCAAACGATAACAACCGCTGTTAACAATCGTAAAAATTTGCCCCCGTCCCAACACACACGCGCTGTAAAAACAGAAAGAACTGGAACAGAGCACTGTACACTCTCGTATCGGCAGCAGAATCTCCAATAAAGGCCGGCCGATCGTGAGAATTCCCGGTATAAACCCACGACGCGCACTAAAAATCGCAATCGCTCGCACGCGACTCAACACTACACGTATACACACTAACTATACTCACCTATTCTATTATTATCGCGCGCCGCTCGTGAAATAGCTCGTTCGCTAGTTCGGTATACCTAACACACGCGCGCTATAGGACGGCAGCTAGAAGCGAATTCTGACCCGCTGACACACATTCGCGCGAGCGTGTAAGCCTCGAGGCTGGAGAAGAAGAGGAGGAGGAGGAAGAAGAAGAAGAAGGAGATCGATAGGATCGAATTCGTCTTGGGTGCCGCGGCCGCGATCGATAAAGAGGCGCGGAAGAACGATCGGTAAGGAAGAGTCCGTGCGCTCGCTGAGTCCAGTTATTTATGCTAATGCGAGGTCGGATGTATGCGCGTGTATAAGAGGGAGAGAGAAGAGGAGATGGAGAGGCTCGGCGCATATACACACGTGCGTGGACGATGGCGATCGGGTTTAAAGCGTTGTCTACAGATGTCTCTAATTGTTCTTTTATTTAGATTCAGATTTTTTACAGGTTTTTTGATTGTACGTGGGTAGGATGTTGTTTGAGGAATGGATTTTGTTGCTATGTAAGGTGGGTTTATTGATGAACATTGGTTTTTAAGGGATGATGATGTTAGCTAGGGCTTTTACAATTTTTAATGGTTTAATTTATATTTCAAATGCGCTATTTCGAAAACTTAGATATTAAATTCTTTTTGCTGATATTTTATATATAAATTTCTTTTAATTATTAAACATTGATATATACTTCCTTGAATGTACTCGGCATATTTTTTTAATAGAAAAATTCCTACTTTCCTTGAAAGAATTAATATCAATAGTAATTAAATAATTTATACAGCTATAAGTACAATTCTGTATATACAACTGAAGTATTTATTATATTCTATACACTTCTTCACTTAACCGTAGGATGCCTTCGAAAAAAAACTTTATAAGAATAGGAAAATATCTGAACTTATACGTTAGAAATAATTAGCATATATTTCATACAAAACGACTACAGTTCCATAATATCCCTTAAAACTCAAAATCCAATAAAAGAAAAATTAATGCATTCAAATATTGTAGAAGAATATCCATTTTCGAAATTGAAAGTATAATTCCAATATAAATTTGTACCTTCACTCTCTAAAAATAAATCAGTGAAATGTCGCTCACTACCGCAAATAATAAGTGAAAAAATTGACTGAAATATTAGTAGATTTTTTCACGTGTTCACACCAGTGAGCGACTCTTCTCTCAATCATATAACAGCGACAATCACATATTAAACCACATTACCCACCCAAAACTAACAATGAAATCGACATTGTAACTTTTCACACTACCCTCTCCACCCACGTCAGCCTCCCAAACCGCAACTACAAGCACCATATTCCTCTTTCACCTCTCTCAGCGCAGCTGTCTTCCTCTTCACGGCCTCCCGCGCACGCGCCTCTCCAGACTCCGAAAAATAATGGACTGATTATCCCCCGGCCTATACATCTCACGCGCGTGCGCGTGTCCCTCTCCTTATATATGCTTTCCATTTTTCCTCTCTCTTGTCGCCGCCACCGCCAGATGCTGCAGCGTGTACCGTTGCAGGTGTCGGCTGCGCTGAGCGCTAAGCAGCTTTCGCGCCCCGTCACCTGGAGAGAGAGAGACGCGCTAGCTGGTCGCGACAGAGCGGCGCCGGCATTGTCATCTATATACTACGAGTGCACCCCCGCGCCTGATATATGTGGCGCGTGGGGGACAATAGGCCGAGAGGGTCAATGTCATCTTTCGATTTTTTTTCTCTTTTTTTGTTTTGTCGATCGAGGAGCGGGGTTTTTGTAAGGGGCGGAGGGGGTGCGAGGGTGAAAAATTGCGTTTTTGAGAGGCAGAGGTTTAAGTGGATGGTTTGGGCCGGATGCGTAGAGAGGAATTTTTAATAAACTCGGGATGGGGAGGGGAGAGTTTGTAGAGTATCACTTGTGTTGAAGGTTGACAACATTTCATTTACGTTATTTGCAATTGTGAACATTTTTTCTATATTCGATGTTGAATAATTAAAAGAGTTAAAACAAGAAAAAATTCTGTAAAATTTGTTTACTTGATAATAAGGTTTTTCCTATTGGTTGACAGTACGTAACTAAGATAGTCAAAAAATGATATGAGAATGAGTGTACCCTGTAATAAATTTTTTCTTGTTCTTTAGGTCACATAATAGATGAAAACATTTTTGAACACTCGAAAATGGTCTTGGGAGACGGTTTTAAAAAATAATCAGTTTTTCTCATGTGGAAATGACGAAAAGTAATCATTGATGAATATAGCCATCAATAGCAAGATTTTAAAGGTTCCAACAAATGTTTCACAAAAAAGCGATTAAAGTTTAAGAAAAGATCTTTAATTTAAGCTCAAGATTGTTAAAATCGATCGGTTCTGCGCAAAGTTACGTGCATTTAATAATCGTAAAAAATGACCAAAAATGATTAAAATCTAAGAGTTCCATGGATTCGGGAAAAATCACTCATCATTTTTTGTAATTTTTCGCGGTTTTTCAAATGCACGTAACTATTTATATAAAATCAACCGATTTGAACGAACTTGAGCTTATATTAAAGATATTTTCTTGTATACTTTAATCGCTTTTCTATGGATTATTTGTCGGCACCCTTAAGATCTTGCTATTCATGGCTATAATCATTAGTGACTACTTTTCGTTCATTTTTCCCTTGTTAAGTTTCCATAAGAAAAACTGATTATTTTTTAAAACCGTGTCACAAGACAATTTTAGAGTGTTCAAAATGTTTTCGTCTATTTTACGACCTAAAGAACAAGAAAAAATTTTATTACAGAGGTGTGCCACCATTTTTTTTTTTTTTGTTTTAATTTTTTGAACTCTCTAACTGTGGATAATTTGTAGAATTCCTCATATAACGGTAAATAATAATATATAACGATCTCAATAAATACACATTCAATTAAGAAAAAAGTATGGT